>JAZHYW010017100.1:0-248498 GCA_037355805.1 Ixodes ricinus | reverse complement strand
AATATCTAATCTTCAGCACTAAACTGGGATTAACTTAACAACGTTTGCATTGTTGTGCGCGTTCTTATCAACAACATCTCCTTCTTGCTTAAAATTGTTTCCCGTTGAAGGGCGAAGCCCAGTCAAGATCCTTCTTAATCAAACCTGCTCGCGTATCCTTGATGACTTTCCTGCTGTGCTTTCATAAATATACAAGCAAAGACGTGTTTACATATGCGAACTTCTCCAGGATCAACACCTCGGGCTTTTGCTTGAACTGCTTGCAGTCGAGATATTTGTGTCTGGTGATTTCAGCCTGTAACCTTCTTATCACCTTGAGTACCACGCAAATACACTGACTGAGAGATGAACCATAGTTTATACGCTGTGATGTTTATTTTTAAATAAAACTGAAAGCGCAAGAGCAAGACAGAAATTAATATTTAAGCCAGGTTGATCATTGTTACAAACTTGAGGAGGGCTAAATGTGTCACGCGAGTGTTATGCATGCTTTATTTAATGCGTTGTGATTTCCGTATACTGCTATGGGGAGCCTCGTATGGTTTCGCAGGTAGCACATACTGCACGCTTTTGTGTCATTCTTGCTTATCAGAATATTCAAGACTATACTTCGTTTCACCTTAGGTCCGGAGGCGAGCCGATTTACGTTATGAGCCGAAGGGCCAATCAAACGTGCGCAAAAAAGCGCAACGCTCATGGGCGTGCTTCTGCGCCTGAGAGACTAGCCGATGGAGGAGCACGCACAGAGAGACGGCGAAATACCGGCTGGTCCTATCAACTGCAGAGAGCACGCCATGACGTTGTGCCTCTTTCTGCTGTTTGATTACTTTCGCCCATAACATCTACCACGCTCGGACCTAGCTGAGTTGAAGTATAGTTTAAATTTATTCAGAAGCAAAGATTCCTCACGAGCCAATTATGGATAAGTTTATGTGCTCTGCTTCTTCAAGGGTTCAGTTTGTGACTTTGAATTATTGGTGCTCCATTAGATTGCGAGGAACCCCTGGTGGTCATAATGAAGTAGCCACAAGGAGAAGGCTGTTTATATCGCGCCATTTGCCTCATCGATTGATCGCATTCTGATGTTGTGATGTTATACGCCCGCTGCACTATCCCTTCGGGTACGTTAGATCTCTCGCCCCGCTTTGACGTCTTGAGCCCACGTGTGGTGCTACGCTTTGTCGTTAGAAGGCAAGCCGCATACCAACGATAGCCTGCGTGAATAATATGCCTGACTAAACGTAACTGGCGCTGAAGATCGCCTGCGGATTGCGCATGCCGGAGTAAGTATATTTCGCTCTTGACGGTCGCCTGTGAAACAAGTTCAGCTCGCCGCCGAAGACCGCCTGCTGACTACATAGGCTGGACGAAGTATGACTCCGCCGCGAATGGTCATTTCTGCGTACCAAGTATTTAGGACTGAGTATCACTTACCGCGGTCAGTCGCATGCTACTCCGCAGGCGTCGATCATATTAGTCATCTTAGTCCAGCTGCTTCGCTACTTCCTCTGACCAGCTCTTCATGTAGCAGAGCAAAGATCACGTGGTCTGGGGTTTGATTGCCGTTGAGCTTGTTGAATCGCGCTTGTTGCAATGAATTATGATAATTTATTTATTTATTTGTCTCCGTGCCCCTGAAAAGTTCAGAAGTCTTGTATAAGGCATAAAGGCCGACGTACAACCTCGACTTTTTTGCAGGGAAGATAATCCTCTTAGCGCCCTCTCCTAAGCTGCGAAGAGAACCAAGTTGGACCAAGGTAAAAGTGGAAAGGATATAGAAAAAGGAGTGAGGCGGGAAAAAGTAGAAAGCGCGAAGTGTGCGTCGGCCTTTAAGTACAAAATATGGCATACCCACAAACATGCAGTTTTACATTCATAACAGCTTGCATACATCCACGCAAACAATATCACTGAAAAGGCTTAAAACTATATGGTAGCTACGGTGTACAAGAGTGACTCAACTTCATGCTTAAAATGTTCGTAATTAACAAAATACTCCACAGAGTTGTTGGATTTGCCATTAAAAGTAAGTTGTGTGTAATGGATGAAAAGGATAAAATGAAAAAGCATGTCTACTAACACGGATGGGCGCGTGAAAATTCACAGAACATGACATAGCACAATCAAGTTGACCCTGGAATTTTTCTATAAAAAATAATACGTCTCGCAATGACTCTGCCTGAAAAAGATTGCAAGTTGAAATTTCTACACATATTGTAGGCATAAGCATAAAATCAATTTTTATAAGAATACCGGTCATAAATCATACGAATGGAGCCTCCTCTGACATGTTCATTAGTTCTGATTCGATAATGTAAGATAGTTCCAACAACACTGGCCAACTCTAATCTTGGAACGAATGAGGATAACAAAAATAATAATACACAAGGGATTTGTAAACTCCTACGTCAAACGATAAATCATGCCCAACAAGTTACAAGAAGAGCTACCAATTGACTCCGTAAGTGTGACGTCATGGGTCCAAACAAACCGTTGCTAGGGTCGTTGTTATGGACAAATACATGTGGCTAGGTTTCGCTACGAAAACCCGACCGCTCAAAAATCAGGAGTAGGATTTAAACTTCTAAAAATCACAGATATAGAAAGCTTGAATGTCATATATGTTTCGACAGAAGTGTGCCGGTAATCGCTTGTTTCTGAAATATTTACGACTGCAACTTCCGGTCCTCAAGATGCCTGCAGCAGACGACGAATGCAAGTAGTATGCCGTCTGCCACACGCCCGCCGGCCAAGCCGGCGCCGGCGTCTGAATCGTGTGAATAAAGACGATATTCTGATATTGCATTTGTTTGAAATATAATGAGTTTCAGACACTTATAAGAATTCATAGTGGGGTGCGATGCAAAATATGGTTTATCGAAAGCCCGGGAGTCGATCGAGTTGATCGTCTGCTAAAAGATCGCATTGCACCCGTGAGAAAAGCACTTCAGGCGATCGGTTGAGATCCCAAATTTTGTTTGCGGACTCGCGCTATGGGAGGGTGCTTCGTACCTGGTTGTAACCATCGCGTGGAGAAAGATTCTTGCAGTTTCTTCAGATTTCCGCAAGACCCCAAAGCGCGAAAGAACTGGATAAAAAACATAAGGTGAGTTTATTACAGATTGTACTCGCATCGCGGGTTCGATGGAGATCTTCACCAAAAGAGCACATCCACGAAATTTGATGTATACCAAGGGAAAAAAAATACTGCGAAATCGCGATAGACATGCAATTCTTTAATAACCTGACATGCTGACAACCTCATTAATAATAATAACAAACGACTTACCTCGACGGCGTACGATTTGTTTCTCATGCCGGGCTGCACTACGCCAGTAATGCACTTCAGGTCGTCGTCGTAACTGATCTGCATGGCGTGGTTTGATTTTACGGCATTTTCACCCCTCTGAACTAAGCTGGGTTCTTCACAGAAAAACACGCACATTGCGGAGGCCTCTACGGCCATGGCGATGCACTTGTTTTAGTCGCTCGTTTACCGACGCAATTCAATGAAGACGCCCGCTGCAACAGAGGCCAGCGAATCTATCGTGTCGTCTGCTACCAAAGCAAAGCGGAGTGTAATACTTCAGAAATGGCTTTCATCGTTGCAATACGACACTGAGACGACAAGAACATCTTCATAATTAGATATCAAGAAGTTAGGTTGCTTACAAAAAATTATTTACTTACTTGTAAGCAAAAATCTAGCCTCACGTGGAGTCTCCATGCATTAGTCCATAGCAACGTCCCTAGCAACGGTTTGTTTGGACCCAGACGCCATGTTGTGACGTAATCACTTACGGGGTCAATGTGCGATATATAACATGAAAAAGAAAATGGCTATCAAAATAAACATTAAGTTCACGAACTGTGGTGCCATGTAAAACAGGAGTAGTACCGAGAACGTAGTCGTTAGAAATCGATTGCCGTGTTCTACAGATTGATAATCTCTTAGTTTTATTAGGATTGATCAATAAATGATTGGATAAACACCACTCATGCCCACGTGACACATCCTCCTGCAAATATACAGTCAGCGATTGACCGGACGCCTAAGGGCAGCTTCAAATAATGAATCATTACGTAGAAATTATGATGAGTAAGTGTGGCTTCTTGGTGATTTTGATGCTTATGTATTGCCTATTATAGGAAATGCGTCTTTTATGTTGCTCATTACCAGCTATGTAAAGCTTTTTCCTTACAGTCGAGTGTAAAATGCTTTGAATTTAACACAACCGAAAAAAACACTAAAATGAATGAAATACAACCTATCAACACTGCAATCTGTTGCCGAAACTGCTTGCACAGATTACCGTTGAAATGCGATAGCATTATGCAACGTCTTGTAACGTCTTGTAACGACTCTGCAAATGTGATTTTTTTATTAAGCATCTTGAGAGGTGCTGTGTAAATTGTATAAAACATTTTTCATCGACGGCCGTGAGTCCGACGACTACATTAAATAATTTACATAGATTCATGATGTAACCGTCCGCTTCCTGCGGGCGGTCCTCCTGCGAGCATCCAACGACTTTTTTTGTATTGTTACTGCAATGCAAACGTTTCTCTCTTACAATTTGAGTATAAACACAATATGTATATAAGCATACTAAGACCCTTGGTGACTGTATTTGCCGTTCATAAGCTAATGTATAGCATCACATTCGTTGGACGCACTACCCCCTGATGCTAATTTGATGTAGGATTGTGAGTGATGTAGCCGCCGGTTTCGTTGGTTATAAACCGAGTCACGGACCCGAAAAAGTAAAGGGTTCGCTCATGAATGCTGCCGCGGTTAATAGGCAGCTTGACATGACGGAATTCATTCGTTATGCAGATGCTTTAAAGCTCAAACAGAATGTGTTTGTTTTGTCAAGAGTAGCTTTGCTGACACCTAATATTATATATACATTATTGCATAAAAGTGTACAACAAATAATTTAATAAATTTAGAAATTTTTAATGCTGTTAGCAACAAACAACCAATCAGACGACTTTTCAGGCTCTTTCTACCCACTTGAAGGCTATCATCTGAAACTATTGGTATAACGCAATGGCCCTGTAATGGGCACCTGCCCAAGCGGAAGAAAGTTGATGTTCGTTGCATGCTCTCTTTCAGCTGGAGATGCAAGAGAAACGAGTTTCCCTGTTTGCCCTATGCATGCGGTGCGCAGTGTGTCAGTGACCTAGCTCCTAGTCCGGAGACAACAAACGTCGCTTCGCATGATTAAAGTAGGCGATGTGAATCGCATGCGCAACTACACACCTAACACGCTTCTCCTATGCAGAGTATAGTTTTCCTGCTTCTTGAATGGGTATTTTGATTAAAGTCCCAACTACTTGCCTAATAGGAATGTAAAAACCGTCTTTGTTTTGCACCTTTCTCTTTCTCTTGCTTTCTTTAAATGATGTAACAAAAAAGTATCGCCACCGTAAAAAAACAAAAAGAAAAGAAAAGCTCACCTGATAAACAAATTTCCTCACGGAGCTGTGTCGCGATAGCCAGAAACCTGTGAAATTGTAATTGCAGAATGTTTACGACTGAATAAGCTGGCAATATAAGGTATGGTGTGCGAATGTGAGACGATAGACCGCAGGGATTTTCCCATTTCTCAATGTGCGACTCAATGCAATTCCATTTTTGTTTTATTAACATGCACCAAGCGACGGGCAGTAGTTAAAATACAATTGTGTCAAATCCATACTTAAAATACATTGATTTGTTTTTCGTAAAGTTATCCACAAAGTGGGTAATGCGTTTATCGATCATATTTAAATACAAGAAATTGAGTACTCAAGCGAATTTTTGCGAGGATCTAACTCTAGCGAATTCTGCGAATTGCATAATATCGTGAAAAGTAGAACCCGCGCATATGTTTTCCTAAGGTAATAAATACACAGTACACCACCGTGGTTCGTGAAATGTTGTGCCACGCGAAATATTTCTGAAAACCACAGTTCGCCAAAGTGGTGAAATATTGAGACCCTAAAAAAGTAAGTAGTTTACATATTTCAAATACAATTATATTTGAAATATTGGTCGCTTCTTCTTTGCGCTGAGAGGTGTTAGTGAGACCATAAAACCTGCTGTGCTTTTGCGCAGCACAACATGGGGGGGGGGGGGGGAGAGTAGAACAAGGAATGGAAGGGACAGGAAAAATTATAAACTTTTTATTTGTGTGCTCTTTTTTATAAAAATGACGCTTTAAGTACATTATTTACGAAAAGGCTGTATTGCTTCAATTAAACATTCGAAAATAAACTCGCAAAGAAAACGTCCCTTTTCCTGCTGTTGTAGCCGCCTATCGCATTCCAAATAACTTACTTTTAATGCCAAATCTTTCTCTTTAGAGGGCTTTGTTCTTGATACATATGCATATCACTCTTTATTTGAGCGTGGTCTTTGTATTCGGGGTTGAAATTTAAGCCTAAGATTACAAACAATGCAAAAGAAATGTATTGGTAAAAATAGTTCACAACGATCAAATACCTCTAGGTGTATGAGTATTTTGTATTTAAATACTTTTCTGAAAAGTGTAATTGAGTATATAAATAAATACATTTTTGACAACGTATTTTTATTTGTATTTCGATACCTTTTTGCAAAGTATTTTGCCTATCTCTGGCACGAATCAATAAATAGTTTCAGATAGCCTTTCTTTCAGAAACAAACTATGTAAATATGGCAGGACGCATAATTACTGCACATAGTATGTTAATCGTGGGTTTAGAAAACGCTTCTATGTATATAAAACGCATGACATCATTTTAGCGTAACTTGCGATGGATTTATACCTTATGTTTTATTAGTTATGGTGGCTGTCAATATGTTTAATAAGAAATAAATCGAGTAAAACAAATATGATAAAATAAGAATGATTTCAACTTGGCACGAAATATATTATAACTAACCCAAAATTACCATTTTGTAAAACGAAAAGGAAAAAACTACACCACCTTACCGAGGGGAACCATGGGGTGATGCGGAGCATCGCGGATCGTAATTAATTTATTCCCTTCTTGACTGATTTGTTTTGGCCGGACGGATTCGGGCTGCGGCGGACGCGAGCGGCCGAGAAACGCTAGCAGACGACAGCCGCAGAGTTGCGGGAAGAAGCCCACCGCACCTCTGGAAAGCCTGGCCTGGCGCTGCGACCCGCGCGCCCAAAACTATCCTCCTTTCACTCCTCTGGGGGAACGCGCGCAGCGCGCTACCGCTGCTTATATTCACACTTGAAGGAGAGGAGACTAGAGGAGGAGAGTTGCGCATGCGCGCGCGGTGTGAGTTGAAGCGAACGCACGCGAAGTGCACGCAGCTGGTAGAGAGAGAGAGCGGAGAGAGTGAACAGCGCAGCTGTTGGAGAGAGGGGAGGAGGAGAGCTGGGCATGCGTAGTGCGAGTGACGGACTACGACGCCGCGGGACATAGACCCGAGCAAGAGATGCTCCGCATCTAAAGGAAGACCGACATTTTTGACATGAGCAACGGCATGCGACGACAAATGCGACCGAGTTATCGAGGGCTGCGCTTATGGCGCCATCTCCCCGAATGGAGCAGCGCCCACGATGGCATCTCTGCTTTTGACTGAGAATGTCATCTGCCTGTAGCACTCAGGGGAGATACACTCAAACAGTGTTGAAGACGTTACAGAAAAAAATAGCGAAATGCATTATCTCGTTACTTGCAAAATAAAGTAAAACGTTACCGACCTACGTTACCTAAAAAAGAAGAAAAAGAAACGCATTATCGTTATTGTGAGCGATAAAAAGTAGCGCACGTTACTTTTGCGTTACTTTTTATTTGTAAATTGACTTTAACAGCGGTTATTTGGCGAGGGCGTTTTATGACACTCGGTTAATGGGCGTGGGCGTTGGGGCTTTTCTAAAGTGGACTTTTAGCGTGGGAAAATGTCAGGCAACATATTGAAGGTACGTGAAATGAGTTCAATAATTAATGACTTGGCGCCTACACTTTGTTGAAGCTTAAGTTCAGACGCATCCGACACCACGAACTAATGGGACAAAATCAAGCGAGCTTCAAAAGCGCAAGTCACTGGACTTTTTTTGTTTTGTGATTGGTTCAGCGATGATAGAACACGTACAAAAACGCGACGAACAACATGATGGTGGCCTTTTGACGCTCTCTGATTGGTCCCATCAGCTCCTAGCGTCGGCTGCGTCTGAACTTGAAGGTAAAACGAAGTAAAGAAACAAAAAGTTTAGGTATTCTTTTTTCAGGTATTAGAAAGAAGTAACGTGTGAATTAACTTTGTTGCCCGTTACTTGGAATAAGTAATGTTAGTACGTTACCCGTTACTATTTGGGAAAAGTAACAAGCACGCTACTACGTTACCAAAAAAGTAACGTGTCACCGCTAACATCGTTACTTGTAACCCGTCACCGCCAACAACACGGGCACCAGATGCACAAACCCCGCTACCTTGGCTCGCGGCAGTGCGTCGTTGACGGGGCAGGCGGTGTGGATTCCTATTTTTTCGCAGCGAGACAGCTATGTCCCATCATTCTCACGAGGCAAAATCTATCTTTAAAGTGCATCTTCAATTAAAATTTGAGGTGGCTACATTCGGTCGCAAGTTATAGAGCCAATTTAGGCGAAAGCTCCGGTGATGGATAACATGATTATATTTGAAAGTGTTAGGAATAGGTGGCCCCAACTTAAGGGGGCCTCTTTAAGCCATAGGGGGACCGAGCGCGTGATAGTCGCACTACCGGCTTATGCAATAGGGTTTTCACAGGTAGCGCGACACGCTCGCGTGTCTCGCTCTCAGCGCCAATACAGTTAACGAGCAGAATGAATCCAAAATAAAATATATAAATATGATAGTTAGATCTACTGGAGAATGCCTCAGGGAATGCGTCAGCATGACCCTTGGGAAACGCCACATACATCCTCTTTGGGAAATGCTACTGACTACTTACACTTTTCTCTTGGTTTTCTCTATTTGCTTCCTTTATTTTTTTTGCTGCTTCTTTTGCCTTCCATTACGGGGTATTTTAGCGTTTGCCAAGCGGGAGACGCGTGGCGTTTTCCAAGGGTCATACTAACGCAATCTTGCTATCCACTTTCAAGGCCGGAAACTATTAAATAATAGTTTCCGGTCTTGGGGCTCCTCGTTTAGCCGCCTTGCCCGCTTAGCAGTGGCGTCCGTTGCTGATGCTGCTTTCGCTTGCTCACCGGTTTCGGCATCGTTGCTTTCGTTGCTCACCGGTTTCGTTCATAATTCGTCTTTTTTTGTCGCCTACTTGGACCAACGCCAGTACATGGTTCACACTTCATTTTGTAGCACAAACCAAGGCATTACGCGCTCTGCACACCTGCAAGTTCAGACTCGCCCAGCACCAGCGCGCGCATTGGCTTCCGCCCCGTGACGTCACTCCTCGCCTCTCCGCGCCGTGCGCCAATGGGCTTCTTCCCCGTGACGCCGCCTCCCCCTCCCTTTGTCCTTCACTACTCTCCTCTCTCTTTACGCGGCGCGCTCTCCTTTCCGCTGGTTTTGATCACAGACAGACGCCATTAGATTTTCCGGTCTGTAGGTACTAATGCTAACACATTAAGAAATGTTTCACAATCACAAACAATGAGTGAGGTAAAAACAAGCTCTATCCGTAAGCTTTTCAATACCCAAATGATTAAATATTCGAAGTCAAAACCAAATCAATACGATTCAAGCATCTGTAATGCACAGAAACACGAACTCGCAACCGAAATGTTTTATTGAAAAATTTAACGGAGAAAAACATACGTCGCGCAAACACAGGTGGCACAACTTCACAGCTATATCGATGAACAAAGAGGACATAGTGTCCTATACGAAAAAAAGCAGCGAAGAAGTTATAATAATATTTAAAGGTGGCAATGGAAACAGAGTTGTCTTGATCGATGCATGTTCATTACACACAAACATCGTCAAGTAACGTATTAGGAAGGGCCTCATAAAGTGCATTAGAACAATCAGCAATAAGAAAAATAGCCTGCACTCCATGCAACAAAAAAACCAAAAGCCTAAACACTTCAGGTAAAATTATGCACTTTTTTCCATTAATTGATAGATGCGACGCTAGTACACGAATCTTGGTCACAGTCGTGTATCAGAGCCGTCTCTAGCATTTCCCTTTCCAACCTTTCCTTTTCTACATCCCGCCACCTGCAACATCGTTTAATCTAGGTGATCATCCACAAGCTTTGCAGTGCATTACAGGTGTGAACCAAAAACCTATTAATAAGTGAGGCCGCCTGTTCTTGCACTCTAGCATTAGACAGCGTCCTGTTTGGCCCTATATACACCCCACCACAACCCGAAGGACCCTTATAAACTGCAGAGGGCAACAAACTGATTAGCATGCCTCTTTACTCTCACGAACCGGCCACTTGACATTTGGTGCAGCATCCATCGGTCGTCAAAATCCGGTTGCAGCTCGGTTAAATAGGCATGTCTGCTGCATACGCACGGCGAGCGACGGGTCTTGCTGAAGGACGTACTGTGCGTTCCCTTACACCACGTGGATGGAATGACAAAGCCGTGGCTCCTCTGGGTCAGAGTAACCGATGCGGGGGTCTTTACGGAGATCCCTCTACTAATAATCGCTCGCCCGATCGGTAAGGCGCTCCGCTCCGTCACCCAGGGAATGACATGGACACAACGAGAAGACAGCGAACGGGTTTACTGTACCTCTCGGCTGCCTCCGTCGTCGCGAACCGGCAGTCCAGGGACGCCGACCCTTGTTGTCGCCCGAACCGGCAGTCCAGGCACGCCAACCCCTTGCTGTCACCCGTCGATCAGAGCTTACAGTCGGAGCACGCGTCCAGGCCTGCGGATCGCCTCTCTCCACGCCAGCGCTGCGTAGGCTGGCTGTCCCGGGCTAATCAATGCCCGAGCCCCGCTCGCGGGAACCACCCGGGATCGCCAGTAGCCCAGGTCATATGGCCAGGGCTTTGCCGTTTCCACCGGTCTTGCTCCAGACCTCGCTGGTGGGCCGCTGCGGGCTGGCCATGGGCCCGGCCAGGCAAGCCCGGCTCCGACGCTCCTGCACCAGCTTCAGCCTCGCTCAGCTTCGCACTCTCCCCCGCGCCAGCTTCGTGACCTGGTCCCGCCGACCGCCTGTCCGGTGCCCTCTGCCTCGTCTTTCACCCTCGGCTCCTCACTGACCGTATATGCTCCCGGCTTGCGGAGCAGAGAGCACGGCAATAGGAGCCATCCCGGAGCCAAGCACCGCGGGGAAGCCACGGCTGGTTTTTGCAGGGGCACGAAGGCGCATGGCGCGAGGCGTGCGTCGTGCGGCGCGCTGCGAAGGAAAATAGTGCGGCGACGAGGCGCATGCGCCTCTTCGGGCGATCGCGCCTGTCCCGTCGTTTCCTGTTTTCCTCTTGATTGCAAAAAAGCGCACTCTGTACCACCCCCTCGCTTTCTCAAACGGGAGCCTCGCGGACTCAGCCGGCGATGGCCGGATGCCGCGTCGCGAATCGGTATCACGTATCACTCCGCGAGAGCCGCAGACGCCAGCAACGCGAACTGTCGACCGTGTGGTCGGGCTTCACATACCTGTTGAAAACGGATGTCCCAAAACATCGCCTCGCGTTATAAAAAACGGGATTGTACTGCTGCACCCAGTTGATACACATATACGTTCAATGACTTAGGTAGCTTTCGGTTTGTTCGATTTTGGTCTAGGATCTATATTTTTGCGAACGCAAAGCGGAAAAATACGGTCCCCCCGAAACGCGGCGCTCTCGAAGGCCGCCTTCCTGCACGGAGGTAGCTCCAGTCTCTGCGCACGTGACCACTCCTCCGCCAATACGAAGATGGCGTGCGACAGCGAAAAAGAACGCGTGATACTCTGGCTCCGCAAGTAGAGCCTATACAGTTACTCTACTCTGGGCATGCGACTCGGACGTGCCGGCGCGCAGGGTGAACGACCGCTGTGTGTTTTCTTTTCTGTTTTTGCTTTGAAGCTTGTCGTCAGGATGTTCGGGGAGTTCCAGTGGGAACAACATTGAGAGATATGCGGTGTGATGGAGAACCCTGAAGGTGAAAGTAAGCGGACCAGTCCGCGTCGAGTCCGGTTGGTACGCAGGCACGCGAGCCAGTGTTCCTGGCGGGGAAGCCTTCAACGAAGTGTGCTCCGTGTAAGTGTGGTTGGTCACCTCGAGTCCGTCCACTCTGCCCGCCAAGTGAGCCCTACTCCCCCCTGAGCACTGCATCGCAACAGGCCGTCACTCCCGGACACTTGACAGACGAGACACTCCCTCCGCCTCTCTCTCTCTCTCTCTCTCTGTCTCTCTCTCTCTTTCTTAGTATTCAGCAATTCATTTGGAATCGGCTTCATCTCGTTAAGCATTGGTATTTTACGACCGAGGTAATAATCGTTTTGTGTCTCGATTATCTGCCTCGGCTAGGCATCAGTCACCTTGGTCACCGATCCATCGGCTCGAGCGAAGAACTGCGGCAACTTTGTTTGTGGAACGCGACTCCGCCACTTATGCGGCTCTTAATTTTTATTTCATATTAGAATAATTCTTTATAATTAAACTTTCACTTGTTTTAAACTCTAGAGTTGCTTCGCCGTTTCATCGGCTATATTTAACCAGGTAAGCAGTAAAACCCATTGCCGAAACGGCCGCCCTTTTTTTACTTTTTTATAGAAAAATCAAACTTATATACAAACTTGTGACAACCATTTCACACATATCAGACAACTTTCAACGGGCTGTAAAGACGATGTCGACACAGTATTTGGCTGCAACTCTTTTAGATTATGCGATACTTTATTCACATAAGGAATGACTTGAAACTCTTTTGACGTCTCTTGGGTACAGTGTTAAGGCTTTTCAACTTATTAAGAATGAATTCCGCTACTGCTTCCAGAACAAATGGTGGAACCCCTGACCTTCAAAGACGTGACACATGAAGGTTGAAACTCGCCAAAGCGATGCGCGCAGGACTTTAGAAGTGCCGACCGCAAGTACGAGGGGGCCCCTGGTGCCTGGGGCGCAAGGGGCCCCCTGGTGCTACGGTCGCCGCTGCCTCCTAGTGCTGCCCCTGGTACCTCCCGGCGTGGCTTCCAAGCTTGGAAGCTGTGCCCGTATTGGGCTCGAAGTTCCGTCATTCTTCGCACTTCATTTGAGCCCGATGGTACATCCGGCACACATGTCCAGCTTAGTTAAACGACAACTGGACGCTCCAAAATTGTAAAATACCTGTCCACCGGAAGCCCCAGGGTGAACTTCAAATGGTTGGAGCAGCTGCCAAAAACTTTTAAAATAGACTGGGCTAACGAATTCAGGCGTTCCTTTGTCAGAGTACAAAGAAAATTATAAAATCATCAGCATATCTACATATCTTTAAAATCGAAGCGTCGACTAAAGCAACTGAAATCAACCGGTCAAACTTTACGAGAAACATTTCACACACTACAGGAGCCACACTAGAAGTAATGCAAATGCCGCGCTTCTGGCCGTGCACTTTGTCTTTAAACCGAAATAGCGTGGAAATCAAATAGCCATTTTCAGCACCTTTGAAAAAGCCTCAACAGTGACCCCGCAGGAGTTCTGAAAGAAAATAGTGCCCGTCACTTCAATCAGCTCATATACTGCTACCAACACTTCGTCATGTAGTACTGAGAAACAAAAGTGCCTGAACGTCTACAGAGAAGGCATTGTTGACTCTGGTAAGGCCTACTCTCAGTAACTGGACCAGTCAGTCCAAACTTTCACCTTTTAAGGATCTCTCCGGATCTAGTCCAGTCAGGTGAAGCTTGTCGTGATTGAGGGTTCCAACGAAGGCTCCCAGCCCGGCGACGCTACCTTGTGCCGGGTAGGAGACAGGACAGAGGAGCCCGGAGGCGACGAGCTCAGCAAAACGGAACACTCAATATTTACATTAATTACAACATCGTTTCAGTGTTCGTACCACAACAACTTCATGGGTGTCATTCCTTTATATATCCCCCTCGCCATCTCGCTGTCCACTGGCTTGTCCAATCGCAGGGGCCTACGTGGTCCTCGGCAGCCACGCGGAAGAAGTTCGTGTGCCAGCGGCCAGCCAACGCCGAAGAAGTTCGTGGCGGGTCTCTCGGCGTGGTGGCTCGCTCGCTGAAGAGTCACCCACACGCACACGCAGACACGGACACCCTGCTTGTACAAAGGTTGCCTCAAGAGCCCAGTTCTCCAAAGCTCCCGCACGAGCCGCCGGTCGATGCGAGAGCGTGCTTTGGTCGACGCGAGCCAGGGGCACGCGCCGCTCTCGTAATCGTAGTACGGGTGTGTCGTAGCCTTTCACAACAGCTCCTCCGGCAACCAGGGAGAGCGTCTTGAGGTTGAGCAGTTAGCAACCGCTCTTCCGAGAGACGCGGTTTCGCTCTGTGGTTCTCGGCAGGAGTTCGGGCACTCGTTCACCCTGGGAAGAGGTAGACACACGGAACAACCACACCAGACCAAACCCCGTTCGATGAACACCCAGCCCCCTCCCTCAGTCCGCCAGACCATCACAGAAATAAACAAGCAGCTCATCAATTCTCTTCAAAGCCCTTGCGCTACGAAGATAAACTAGAGAGCTTAGAAATACTGTAAGCTGAAAAGTTGGATACAACGGACACCCGTTAAAAAAAAAAACGGCAAGACAAATTAATTGCCCCCCCTATAGCCGGCTCACCGAGATAGTCATTTCTCTGAACACGCCTTCCAAGCCACAACAGAATTTTCTCCCTGAGAATTTCGAAATTCGCCGCCACTCATTAAGGCTCGCCCTTTTCGCTAAAAGCTACGCCTGAGCTGTAGCTTTTTTATCCCAAGGTGTCCTGACCAGGAGCAATCGTGGGCGAGGTGGAGCAAGTCCGCTCGGTACTTACGGGGAACGACAAGCTGGTCGAACGACTTTCCCTTTCGGTCTCGGTACTGCCGGTAGAGCACGCCTGATCTCGTTTGAAACGAGATGTTCTTCCTGGCTATGCCTTCCCTCTTACTTCCCTGGATATCTTTCAGGGATGGATCATTTTTTGCTCCAAAATAAGCGTCGGCCTATCCAGTTTAGCTAAAGCCTGAAAGCTGGTGGAGGCCGGTGAGAGAAGTAGGCCGTCTTCTTCCTCATGATCGGCAGTCTGCTCTACCCGTTCCGTCCCTGGCTCGGTGTTCTGGTGCTGCGATTCGGCAAATTCCCCGACACTCCAGGCTTGTCTCCCGACTCAGCGGAAGGGGAAGCCTCTTCGACGGAGTTATAGCTCAGCTGCCTCGCTAGAGCTCGTGCCTTCGAGCGCGTCAGGGCCAACACTGTTTCGTTCGCGAAGCTCAACCCCCTCTGTTGCAACATCTCTTCAGACTTATTTGAAAAGAGGTACGGATACGGCAAGGGAAGTCTGCTGGAGACTGCCGCTTCGGTTTCTAGGACTCCAAAAGGTCCCGAGATAGAAACTTTAGCGATGGGCAAGCAAACACTTTGCTCTTCTACCACCTGTCGAATCCAAGCGCAGTCTCCAGTGTACTCCTCTGGTCGCACGTACGTAGGGTGTACGACGTCCATCGTCGCGGCTGAGTCTCGCAACACACGGCAGTCTTTGCCATTTACTAGCATTTGTCGCGTGTAGGGCTCTAACAACCTCTCGTTGTCTTCGCTGTCACGGACATAGTGGAAAGCCACTTTCTTTGTGCAGCTGGCCGCAAAGTGGCCCGGCTCTTTGCAATTGAAACAAATAGATGGTCTCCTTTTTCGAAGACCTTGCTGCCTTCGCTGTTTGGTTTCGGCTGGTAGCCAACTTTCCTGTCCGCTGCATCGACTTCCTTTTCTTTAGGTTTCTGGAAAGACCCCTCGCTAGCGAACCGTCTTGGGAACGGCTTTCCCACCTCGTTCTTGTTCGACCAGAAAGCTTTCTTACCCTCTTTGTCCCTCTGCGCCTTGCCTGAGCTATCACCTTGCAGGCCTCTTCTCATCGCGTGTTCCTCCGCGAGCTCCGCGGCCTTCAGGAGATTAGGCTCGCTGAGCCTGTCCTGAACCCAGAACCTTACGGCTTCAGGGAGCTCCCGGAAGAACTGCTCCGTTGCAACACACTCGACCACCTTATCGTGGTCTCCGTGTGCCCCGGCACTCTTTAGCCACTCTATCAAATCTGCCTTCAAGTTATATGCGAACTCTGGCCACGATTGAGATGGCTTCCTAGATGCTTGACGGAAGCGTTGGCGAAATGCTTCCGTGGACAAGCGATACTTCTTGAGAAGCGCGGCCTTTACTTGGTCGTAATTGTCGGCGTCCTCTCTTGTTAAGCGCGCTATTACGTCCGCCGCTTCGCAAGGGAGTAGCGTCAGTAGCTTATGGGGCCATGTCTCGCGGAGGAAGTGCACTTTCTCGCACGTTCTTTCGAAATTTACGAGAAACAACCCGATGTCCTCGCCCAACTTATATGGCTGAAGAAGATCTTTCATCTTGAACCTCTTTGCCGGTTCAAGGCTAGCTGCTGCTTGATTCGGAGACTCGGCCTCCAGTTTCTTAAGCTCAAGTTCCACTTTCTTTAGCTCTAGCTCCTGAGTTCGCCTTTCTCTCTCCTCTCGTGTTCTCGTTCTCGTTCCTCTCTCTTTCTCGCGTTCTCGTTCTCGTTCCTCTCTCTCTTCTCGCGTTCTCGTTCTCGTTCTCTCTCGCAGCTCTCCTCTCTCTGAGTGTTTGCAAACACTCTATCAGCTCCTCATCGGTAATCTCTGCGTCCCGAATGAGCTTGATGATATGTGGCTTTCGTTTGGCTTGTCCCAAATCGATTCCCAATTCGGTACAAACCTGTACCAGTTGTGGCACACGCAACGTCTCGAGATTCATGACTCTCTCTGTGTATCGGCACCCTTTTAGAACTCAGGAAAGCTCGCGTCCAACGGAAACACACTCGTTTAGACCGATACAATTTCCCCCAACCCCTAACAACAAATCTAATGGCTGTCAGGTCTGGCGGATCCAAGAAAGAGGGCCGGGCACTCACCCACACCGAGAGTCATGGTCCGGCGAAGTCGATCCGGCGTAGTCGAATTCCACGAAGTCGAGTCCCACGCAGTCGCATCCCACCGCTGCCAACCAGTTGTCGTGATTGAGGATTCCGACGAAGGCTCCCAGCCCGGCGACGCTACCTTGTGCCGGGTAGGAGACAGGACAGAGGAGCCGGTAGGCGACGAGCTCAGCGAAACAGAACACTCTATATTTACATTAATTACAACATCGTTTCAGTGTTCGTACAACAACAACTTCACGGGTGTCCTTCCTTTATATCTCCGCCTCGCCATCTCGACGTCCACTGGCTTGTCCAATCAGCAGGGGCCTACGTGGTCCTCGGCAGCCAATGCGGAAGAAGTTCGTGTGCCAGCGGCCAGCCAATGCCGAAGAAGTTCGTGGCGGGTCTCTCGGCGTGGTGGCTCGCTCGCTGAAGAGTCACCCACACACGCAGACACGGACACCCAGCTTGTACAAAGGTTGCCTCGAGAGCCCAGTTCTTCAAAGCTCCCGCACGAGCCGCCGGTCGGTGCGAGAGCGTGCTTTGGTCGACGTGAGCCAGGGGCACGCGCCGCTCTCGTAATCGTGGTACGGGTGTGTCGTAGCCTTTCACGACTAAGCTGCAGAAAACCGCTCACCCGGGCTCTGCTAGTCAACCCTCTCAGTGACGATGGCTCTGAAAGGGGCACTCTGATTTGTGCGTCTTTGCTGCGAAGATCTTCAAGACATCACCCTTGCAGTTCTTGACATGTTTGGCCAGAGAATCCTTTTGTAGCTCCCATGAAAAGAACGAGCTCTTGTCTTGGCCCTTGAGAGACGTGTCTCCCGCTTCCTTGCGGTTCTTTTTAGTAACCATCATAGTCTTGCCGCCAAACAGCCTGTTGTAGGAGCACTGTGAACGTTCCCGATGAACGGTCGGGTACTTTTGCGTTTATTTTAACCCGCTATCTGTTTTTTCCAAGGGAAATATTAGAGCAGATGAAAAATACTTTTGAATATTTTGTCGCAATGTTCAATTCGCAACATTCAGCGATGGTGGTACCGCTTGGTGAGAATCGCGCACCCTAGCTCCTGGATGAATGGCCTCATAATAAAAGGGCTTGCCTACACTTTCCTGGCATGAAAAAATAACGTAAGGCTCTAATACTGCTCGTATATAGTAAAATACAATTACTTAAGCGTCGCAGACCCTGGCTCGCTACCGCTGTTCTAAGACGATCATCCAGATGACAGCCATTTTGATAGGCACCAGTGCGCGCCCCTATAGGTCGTGAAAGTTGCGAATTAGCCAAGCACGACACTCCTTGAAAACTTTCACTTCACGTCTGGTCAGTTACGTAGTTGACGGTGACGCTTCAAACCTTCAAAAGAGATGTCCCGGAATTGGCATACGCTTTCTAGATGCAAATTGATTTCTTAAAGGGACACTGACAGGGTGTTTATGCTCGCCGAGGTTTTTAGTTGTACATGACATATGAGAGCCCAACTACCCAAAACACAATTTGCGACTCGAAATTCGGTTTCTTTCCGCCCGAAAACCGCCGATCAAGAACTGGCCGGTTCGAGTCTCGCTCACTCTCTTTTCCGTGGTCACGGGCCGTTTTCGAAGGTATCGATGCGACCACCAAATTTAATGAAAGTCGTTGGTCACTGAAGGCACACACTCAATATTAAAAATAGAAAAAAATATGAAACCCATTTTTTGTGGCTTCTAAAAAGCTGCAAATACGTTGATTGAAAAAAAAAAGTTTCACAGAGAACCGGAAGCATTCTGTGCGTGCGTCGTTTCGCGTATCGTGGGACTCGCGGGGACGGCGATGGCAGCGGACGAAGGGGCAGGAGCTCTACTTCAGAACTGTCGTTCGCGGTACCGGCGAATTCTGTCTGCCTTTAAAAGAGAAATTTGGGACTGATCAAAAGAATTGGTATTCATCCCGTACGACACGCCCGACCACCAAGCCGACTTGCACGAAGACGTCGCCGAGCCGTCGCTCCCTTCTCGTGGCTGAAGACATCGCTCGCGCAAACTTCAAGCACGACGCGTCTACTTCGAGTTGAATATGCACGCGTACGATTTCTTTCCTAGGTGCGAATGTCGCCAATACGTGGTGCTTCCCGACTTCGACCCGGGAGTGCTTTTGCTGAAGGAAAATCGGCAGCAAACTTTCCAACTTACAATTTACCGGCTGAAGTATTACTAAGGAAAGAGATCCCCCTATCACGTGATCCCCCCGTAGCTCAGTGGGAACGACGTCCGCTTCACATGCGGCAGGACCGGGTTCGATCCCCGGTGATTGCACTTTCTTTTTTTTCTTTTTTCAGACATTTTTTGATGTTTACTTTTCTTTCTTTTTACAATTATCGCTGAAGAAACAAACAAAAATGAACAAACAAATGTTGTGGACGAAACGTCGCTGAATTAAATGGGGATGGGATTTCTTTTGACACTTGCGAACTCAATGTAATCACTTTCCACAAAATGCAAGGAGCATATAAATCGGGTAGCGTCCGCTTTCCGAGGTGCCCGTAAATGTTCTACAGGAATTGCGACCAGCCATTGGTCCCGATCCCGTTGATATTTCGGAAACTCTGTCGCACAATACCACTTTTTTTCGGACGCGGGACGTGTGAGGCAGCTCTTCAGGCAACATCTTGGGTGTATTCTTTTCGGAGCCGATCATGAAAATTAACCACGGGCACTCGCTACTCATCTTCAACTCCTCAATGTACAAAACAACTCATCTTGGAGCACAGAACAGCGAGCGGAACAAACATAACTGCAAAAGAATCGCAAACAGTGCCCGCTAACGCCGCATGTTGTCTGCTACGCCGAGGGAAAAAAAATGATAAAAAAAAGCGCACGGTCGGGTGTAGCCACGTGACTTCCGCCACTCCCGCTATCCTCTCCACTTCTCCGTTTCGGTTTCGTTTTCGCGCAGTTGCGTTTTTTGGCTTTATTAAAAAAATACGCTACTCTGTTGCAAAATATTAATTGGGTAGTCCTCCGACACCATAATAAAGCGCCTGGCAAAAAATGAAAAAAATTTTTTGGGGCGTGTCAGTGTCCCTTTAAACTTCGATTCTGCTTTGAAAACTGAAACGTGCACGGCGGCCGCGGTTGCAGGGAGTTGATCGGCTGTCAAACCTGCGCCGCAAGCTCCGTTGGTCACGTAAAGCAAGTGTGCAAGAAAAGACAACGACAACAAGGAGAAAAAAAAACAAACAGAAGACGCAGAACAGAGGATACGAGCTGCAACGAGACTACTTCGACAGCGGCGAAAACTTTAAAAAAAAATGAAAATAAGTGTACCAACGGAGGACGTGCCTACGCTGGACGCGGAGTGGCATGCCTGGAAGACTCAGACAAAGAGAGGTCGGGGAAGGTCGCCATACCTCTCTTCGTCTTTCTCTGATTTTTCTTGATATTTTTTTTAAGCGCGACTGACAATCCAAATATGTCGCACGAGTCGCAAATTCCTCACCATGATACGACTAAATAATTTCAGAGGTCTCTGTTTTAGATTTGCCGAGTTGGACATGGAACTAATGTTCGCTCTTCGCTCCCTTTTGTTTCTTTAGTCTCATGCTGAAATCGTTAAATTGCCCGCGTATGCGGTCACAAAACCTCGCGTAGGGTAGCTCCAAATATCTACAGAATGATGTCCTAGGACATGGTGGCAGTTATGTATGTAGAAATCATGCTTATTAATAAGGTGTTTTCTTTTGCTAGAACTTTCCAGAGTTGCGTCGGCATTGTTTTTTTAGCTTTCTTTGTTGGTGTCGGCATTCTGGAGGGATCATTTGCGTGGGCAGAGCGGCCGAGGGGTCGGAGTGGTTCCCCTGCGGTCGTTAAGAAACGTCTCGGATTTCGGGAGTCCGCTTCGGACAGACACCTGGGACAGCCCGTTCTTGCAGATGCTTGTGGATGTTAACCGAGTGTGCCTGTGTATAGAGGGTTTTGCTGTTTAGTGTAAAATTGTCGCTTTTTGAACGATGAAACAGTTTAGTGGTTGGCGCCAGCCAGGCTGGGAAAATTGCAGGGGACGACTCTGGAAGCAATTTGGCTTTTGGCGGTTGGAGCGCCAGGCTGTCAGCTCGCCGATTATTGGAGAACAGTGTACCATGTGGGAGTGGTGGAATTTGGAAGAAACTAGTCGGTCCCTGAGGGGAAAGGAGGCCCCTACGGGGCCTACAAACGGAGTGCCGAGAGGATTTTGGAGGAGATTTGGATTGGATCCGATTGAGAGAAATTGGGGACTGGGGCCGAGGCTCTAGGCGAGGTCAGGACGATCTCCCAAGTTGGGAATTGTAACTAGTGTAAATTATTTCGCAGTTCTCTACAAGCAGTGAGTCGACCCCTCACTCAGCGACGTTCGTGCCATCACGCTCCAGACCCTCGGAGCGGAACCTGCCTCCCACACCACCGGGAGGGCAAAACTCTAACTGTGAGACAAGGAAGTCCCTGGCTTAAACGGCTGCGAGCGCATCAACGTCCTGTCCTCTCTTTTTACGCCTCAAAGCTAGCCTTGGAACTTTTTGATTGCAGTAAATGTTTTACATTTTACCCTTTTCGCCTGCTCACCTGCAAGCGAGAAAAAGATAAGATACATTCATTACGCTCCGCTCAATATAATGACGTGCCGTTTGGAAACCTTTACATATATATTTTAATTCTCCTAGGAAACAAAGCCCCGCACTTCTCACGAAATCGCCAATCATTTGGGTGAAACAAGGAGACGGCAGGCTCTTTAAATCGACCGGAAAATTCGGTTTCTTAACCTATCGCGCTACGATTTTGTGCAGCGTTGCCCACAGATGGTGCATTTTTTTGTAAAATTTGCAAAGAACGAACTTACCTGAGAAAAAAGTAAAGAAAGAAAAAGGCTTAGCTCCTATGGAAACGCAGCGACGCCACCGGTCTTCAAACAACACGGCGCCGTTTCGCACGGGAGACAAGAGATGGCGCAACGAACGCCGCCAACGAACGAGCATACGGCGCCGAGAGCCGGCACTTTAGCAGACGATCCTTTCGACTCAAAAGCGGCTCGCGTTCCGCAGGCGACGACAGTCGATGAAACAAAAACAGGCGCGGTAACAACAAGGAACTGCAGTTCCTTGTCTGCTAAACACGCCACTGGCTCTCGGCGTCGTCTGCTCGTTCGTTGGCGGCAGTTGGCGTCGCGACTGCTTGCGCCATCTCTTGTCTCCCAGTGCGAAACGGCGCCGTGTTCTTTGCAGACCGGTGGCGTCGCTGCGTTTCCATAGGAGCTAAGCCTTTTTCTTCTTTACTTTTTCCTCAGGTAAGTTCGCTCTTTGCAAATTTTACGAAAAAAATGCACCATCTGTGGGCAACGGTGCACAAAGTCGTAGCGCGATAGGTTAAGAAACCGAATTTTCCGGTCGATTTAAAGAGCCTGCTGTCTCCTTGTTTCATCCTGTATATTGATATTTTTATTGAAGAAAAGAAAATAATTTGAAATTCGAACAGGTACCCGTTGAACCACACCGGTAACCTGCAGTAACCTATGACCTCGCTCTGTAACCAGTCCTTTTACCGATTGATTCAACAACTTTCTGTTAGAGCCTAGCGCTATTAGCGGCGAGATGTTTCGGTGCCGCCCTCGTTCGGTTACCTTCTCGTGACGTCATTACCTTGTGAACAACGAGCTCGATGGTGTTTGTAATGGGCATTCTAGAAGCCTGAAATCGCAGCGGTCTCAAAACTTCCAACACCGTCAAAATTCGAAGTTCTTACATTCCTCTTATTTCCGTCGATGAGACATCCTTTGCTGACATCATAGTCAGCATTCGGCCAATTGTGGTGGGCCGACCACAGCGACACTTTCGATCGCTCACATCGCCAATATCCACGTGCACACGCCACATAACTTGCGTGGCAAACAGCTTCGAAACAAAAACCCTCGATAAAATTTACGGTTTGCATTTCTTACAAGTACCGCCAACCATTGTTGTAGAAAAGCGCAAGACACGTGCCACGAGCGAGTTCTTCGCCGCCATTCGCTCCAGCATCCCAAGAAATTTCTGCCATCGTATGCTCGCGCTATCTCTAAGCGGGTTATGGCGGCAGCTCTTATAAAAGCTCATGTGCTTAATATGTAAATATGGCCATAACAACGAAACGTTACGCTTTTAAGAATTTGCCATGGTACTACTCCATTCTATAATTAACCAAGTTTTTTTGCCAAAAATTTAAGATGACGTGTAAACTGCACGTTCCTAAGTGTATGCTATAAGGGATTATTATAAAGCTATCAGTATATTACAACCGGAAGGCACTCATTATCTTATCCTTTTTGATTGTTGTCTTTCAAGTTACTGCTTGTTTTTATTTAGTTTTTTTTAGCATGTCACAGTTTGCGCTTTGGCGGAAATTTGCACACGGCGAAAAAGTTAAAGGCGAATGTGCCAGGTGGGGACAGATAAGAGAGCTAGAAGCGCCTGCCGCAAATTTCTGGTCGCGAGGGCCGCTCATTTCCCACCTGCACCGTCATTTGCTTCCAAGGGTTGGACGGGGCAGGGGCGTCTTTCATGGGTGTATTTCACACTACTTGTCTAACACGAACGCATCAGGAGGCTTTACTTCGAAACTGCTTACCGGTTTGGTGAAACCAGTTTCCTGATTGAGCATAGCGGTGGCAACCCTTTCACGCTGTGGCCGCCAGACACAGAGAGAGGGCCAACTCTCGGGGCCACTTCGTTGGGACTTCAAGCCGTTCGGACGCATCCAGAAGCGCTGCGTAGACCATCTCCAACCAGGCTGGTGCTAAAAGCGACTAGGTGAGCTCTGTTTCCTCTCGTCGTCACTATAAACTCCTCTTCCCTACGCTGTCTGCGAACGCATCTCCGGCTGGTCTGTTTAGCGTCGTATTTCCTCCTGCATTGAAGCTGGTTCCAAGGTGGCAACAAATGAGACCACAAATGCCGGAGTGTCGTGCTGTTTGATGTCGCGATCCTGACAGTTAGGCGTAGGAGTTCAAGCGAAAGGTACAGTCGGCCGTAAAAAAGATTGACACAAGTGATTCGTGGCCGGTGCGGTGAAACCGCTACACGCGGCTCTATATTTCGTTATAAGACGGGGAACAAGAGTGGCCAGAACGTTCCCACTTTTGAATCGCAGGGGTGCTTCGAGAGAGATATAGTTATCGTTTGTAGCAATTTTTTTTTTTTACGTATGGCCTGATTTTGAGGGTGACGAGTCACGCGTGAGACGACGCTTTTTTCGTTGTAATAAACAACGTCTTCGCAGTGATATTCATTTTATTTGCTGTTCCAAATTTGTGCGTGGAAGACGGGAGTATTTTCCTATAAAAACGCGAAACTTTCAAATCGCGACACAATCCGAGCGAGCAAAAACAGAACACACGTGCGCAGTCACACTGTGATGCTTCGAAAGCGGGCTTTGGGAACGGGTCCGGTGTGTCGACGTCCGCCGTGCATCCAAGAGTGGACTAATCCGGCAATCACGACCCCAGCGTGCTTACGCTAGCGAAGCGCCCCGTGTCGCCTTATCCCCGGCCAGGCCATCGCTCCCTTGTGTCAATCTTTTTTAAGGCCGACTGCACCAGCGAACGCGAGTGTCGCTGTCGTCGCGGCGTCCCAACTCCTGGCTATTTTGTCTTCCTATTACAGTGAAGCTGGAGAGTTACCTACAGCAGAACAACGTCTGCCACGTAGTACTATTGTGGACTCTGTTATCTGTAACAGCCAGTGGCGGCTGTTTCGTACCCCCAGCGCCGCATAGCTGACGCCGTGTGGCGGACTCGCTCTTCACGCCTGCGAGCACAGCCTCGCTTTGTCGTCTGCTAGGTCAACACTGCCTAGATGACAATGGCCGTAGTGCTGACATTTTTGCGTCTCCAGCGAAGTCCAACGCAGGACAAAGATTGGAAAGTACTCGACTTCGAGTCACGTTTGAGCCGATCGTTGACGCAATCGTCAGGTCCAATCTGTGACCAGCGTTTGCCGTCTCTGATGACATTACCATCAGCACTACGGCTTTGTCATCTAGGAGGTGTTGGCTTGATGTGGAGCACACTACGTTAGAGAGCGTGTAAATGTTCGCTGAACACGGTTTAGTAGGGCGCCTCTTGCACAGTGGATGATTTGCTATTTCACAAAAACGTGTCTGCCAAACAACCGGCGACCGTAATCTACCGCGCTTGCGTGCAGCGTGACTTGCTGTTCCTCCCTGTAGGCTTGAGTAACTCGGTTGACTGTAGGCAGCGGCCTGCCAGCCATTTCCGCTATCGCTCGCTGAGAATACTCTTGAGTCTTTTAGGCGTCTCTGCACATTCTATACAGCTGCAACGGAAAGTGATTAGCACAAGTGACCGACGACCGGAGCGGCAAAATCGCGACACGCGGCGCTATTGTTCTCGAGCGCTCCGATAGCGAGAGTGACACTCACGTTCCATGTCTCAACGCGGGGATGGCCGGCAGAACGCAGCCGATCCTAAAGTCCGCATTGTGAAGCTATCTTATTCCTTAATTTTCTGCCGACCACCCCCGCGTTGAGACATGGAACGTGACTGGCACTCTCGCTATCGACGCGCTCAGGATCAATAGCGCCATGTGTCGCGATTTTGTCGCTCCGTTCATCGTTCACTTGTGCAAACATTTTTCCGCTGCAGCTGCACCTCGCTATAGCGTACTTGTCTCTATACTTCGTTTCAGCTTGGGTCCAGACGCAGCCGATGCTACAAGCACGAGCGTGTGGCCCTGAACAGTGCCTGTACTGCACGAGCGCGCGTGCTTGGCAGGGACGCTGGAAGCCCGGAGCTCGCGCTTGTAGCATCGGCTGCGTCTGGACCCAAGCTGAAACGAAGTATAGTTCATTCTCGACAGGCGATGTTTATTGAAGCAGATTTCAGAGTCATTGTAGCGTAAACCCTGTATACGTTTTTTTAGAGCGCAGATTTTAGGCGGCCGTTTCCGGCTTGGTCGGTGTCGCCGTCGGCGGCACCGCGCGGTGCATTATGGGCACCGCGGTGACGTTTCGGCACCGTGCCGAAACGTCACTCGTGACGTTTCGGCATCGGTGCCGAAACGAAACGTCACTCGTGACGTTTCGGTGCGAGTGACGTCATCCTCGTCCTACCTCCTTACCCCTCTTCAACCTCCCTCTTCGTCCTTCCTCCTCCTCCCCTTCCTTCCCCCTCCTCCGCCCTCTCCCTCCTCCTCCCTCTCGCGCGGTGCAATATGGAAGGAGGAGGAGGAGGAGGAGGATGGAGATGGAGATGGAGATGGAGAAGGAGGGAGGAGGGAGGACGGGACGAGGAGAGGGTGCGGATTAGGAGGAGTGGCAAACCGTCACCTCCGTGCCCTACTCTCCTCCTCCTCAAGAGCTGCGCTCTAATTCGGCTTTACAGGAAATCGCAAACGTATTTTATTTTTTATTTTAGAAAATGGCGTGCACAGTGCATGCTTCATCAATGCGCATTTGCGAACCAGTATGACCGCAGCATGCGTGATACAGAAACAGATCGTTAAGTGCAGTTTGTCCGAGAGAAAAAAAAAGTGGCGATGGTTATCCTTAAGCCGCCGGAGAGATTCCCGTGAATCAGGCAATGAACCACCGCATAACAGGCGCCTACGAAGGCCTCTTACGCAGTGTTCGCTGAAGATGAAACCGTATTCAACGAACATTTGCAAACGCTGTGGCGTTGTCTACTCTGTGCCTAGTAGACGACGAAGCGAGGGTGTGCTCGCAGGCGGGAAAAGCGAGTCCGCGACGCGGCGCATGCGCGAAGTTTCGGACGGCGCCCACTTTGAGGCGCTGGGGGTACGTGACCGCCGCCGCTTGCGTATTACAACAGAGTCCACAATAGTACACTGAGGTATGAAGCTCTTGGAGGTGACATGGCGCCACCAGAGGTGAAGGCAGAAGTGTGGAATAGCACTCTCCCAACGATGACCCAAGCAGCTGTGGTTTTGGTCATTGTTGGTTGTCTCTCCACAGTTCCGGCTTCACCTCTGATCGCGTCATGTCACCCTTCGAAGCCAGTGTCGCAACCACCGTGACATCACTACAGGCGAAAATCAAAGGACCACTTTTTAGACCGCGGTAAAAAAAAACCAGTCGCAGACGTGTTCATGACAGCATAATTTCACCTCACGATGAACTGCAGCGGACGTCCAGAGCCACCCCAGTCAATTCATCGTTGTAAATGTATCATGACCTCCCGATGGTCCCGTGAAAGACGCGAGCCATTAGATTCAGTCCGTTGGCTTGTAGTGTCCGATTTTCTCCATCGTACGGTGAAACTAAGCAGAGTGTTTCACGAATTGCTTGTTATCGTAGCAATGAACACATCGGGCGTACCTTCATCTTTTTGTGTTTGTACGATCACTTTCGAGCGTTGCGGATAGCGGGTTCAACCACCAGTCGAACCTGAAGTCGTGGTTATTGATGTGCTAGGGGTGGCGGTTCCGCGTTCGACATCCTCGCCGTGGATGCCTTTTTATCTCGCACTGTAAAATAATTTCGTGGATTTGCCGCTAGATTTGCCTTAATCCTGACGTATTTCTGTCTTCAACGTTACATACGGACAGTTTGTCCCCTCTACTTTTTCAGATGATCAGCTGTTTGTGTTCCTCAATATTTCTAAGCACATAGAGATGCGTCTGTTTTATTGATTGTTTTGCAGCATTCCTTTGTTTATTTAAATATCTGCAAGCCCCTGATAACTACCTATGTAATACCTGTATCAAGATACGGCTCGAGCGTTTGCTCAAATACAAAAAAGAGAATAAACTGTAAAGTGTATATTTTTGTTTATTGTAGGTAACACACGAAGATTGTGAAGCAAAATCTCAAGAAAAATATGGAGGTATCAATTATACTTTCGATCCTGCTCGCCTTCATCGGCGGAATCTCATGCTCTGAAGCAAGTGAATCAAACGGCACAAAACCCAACTGCAAAGTTCTATGAGGTAATGGCGTAATGCCGTGTTTTTTTTTCTTTCTACCAATATATTAGAACTTTACCAAATGTTATTCGACGGGTGATAAAGCACAAGAAACGACTAATTTAATCGGTGCTGACATGTTTTGCAAAGTGAAGATATTCTCTAAATATCCACTATTACAAAAAAGAGTTCGTGTTTCTTTTTTAAGTTTTAGGCCAAATATATGCATTGCTTAGACGTGACGTCAGTCTGACCCTCTTTCTGGCGTCCAGAAGCTCCCAGTTAACGCAGCGGAAGCTACACTCTCCACCGCTGTAGCGTAGTGTACTATTGAAAAGAAAAAGCGTGTTCAGCAAAAACATTCATCATTGCTAACAAGTAATATGACATATGAATAAGTCTAAAATCATACAGGCAACGGCGATACGATCAGAACAGCCATCGTTGATATTTATGAATTCGGTAAACCCGACTAAGTAGTTGATCGACATCACGCAAACTTAGTAATGGATTATCTGTACGGTGCCTACCACTGGTGAGATCTGTCTTAAGTTTCACATGCTTATTCGAAAGTAGTCCTAAAGGGGCCGCAAATTGCTTCACTGGAGTCGGCGTGCTATATGCTAGATACTCTAGGTTCTATAGGGCGTTTTCAGATAAGATCGAACAACCATGTCCGGTGACCATTTTTAATTTTGACGAAAAAAATATATTTTGCTGGCTTTATGCCCAGAAGTATAAAACCAATCCTTGTTTTCGAAAAAAAAATTTTGTCTTTGCGAAAAAAAATTGTAAGCTCCCTCTCAGCCTCGTGCGCGTTTTGCGTATCGCACGATGTTGACATTTCGGGCGGCTTCCACCAAAAAACTGTTTTGGCTACGGGTCTTGAAATATTCACTGACAAATTAGGCATAGGAAGGATTGACAAAAAGTAATAATCACCGAGTATTAGGGTAGTTATTTTGAGAAAAAAATCGCAAACTCGGCACATTGCGCAATAACGCTCTGGATTAAAGAATATTTTTCTCCGTATCTATAAAAGCTAAGGTCTTCAAACTTTGCCAGTATGTTGCCCTGTTTATAGTTCATCTTTGCGTAAAATACTATTGTCCTGGGTAGCGGTAGAATTTTACAAGAATTGCTCACACAGGGGCATTTAACTAAAAATGCATTATTTTGAAAATCATTTAAAAAAAAGGCCATCTTTAATTTTCTTTAAACTCTCTGAAATTAACGTTTATAATATGTACTAACAGAGTCTGTAAAAACATGATGCAATATTTGTGTTGTTTTTAAGTTATAAAGCGAGAAACATGGCCAAATTGACCCTAACGCGGTTGCCACAAATGGGGCATTCACTTGCCCGTTCTTCACAATTTCATTATTATTAAAACATGTAAAAATGCTACGGGGTGGTCAGGAAAAGACGAATTGACAGCACAGAGGTGGACGTTAGTTTTGAAGGAAAAATTCCTAATAGATTTTCGTACAACCGACCCGAAAATGCCCATTGGCCGGAGCGATCGAGGTGCGCCACCCTGTAACATGCTTCGCGATATCTGTTTCAGCAGCCGGCGTATAGCGTTTCCGTCTACGCGACATAAAGAAAGCAACCGGAGCGACTTTGCAAACAGATCAGCCTACAACCTTGGCGGTAACATGATATAGGAGGTAGGGCGCGGCAGAACCTGAACCTGCGTCGCCTGTGAGCGCCAATAGATCCGCCACAGTGGAGGGCCGCATAAAGCGTAGAAAATAAAAGATACTTAAAAGCAAAAACAAAACAAAATTCCGCTTGCCTGAGATTGTTTGTATTGGGCGTTTTCAGATAGGATCAAACGACCATGTCCGGTTGACATTTTTTTTTCAGCAAAGGATATATGTTTTACTTGTAGTGCAAGCGCAAAAACATATTCAAACTTTATTTTGGGGAAAAATGAAATTTCTCGTGAGGAAAAAAAAATCACAAAGTTGCTGTCGGTATATGCGCTCGTTTTTTCGACTTTCGTAAAACCGTTCTTTTGGATATTCATTAAAGAAAAACTTTTGTCGTCTTAGGTTTAATATCTTTTGTGCAGAGACTCTACATAAAATAAAAGGAGGTAAACATGTATTATCAATTACGAAGCAATTTAGAGCTTTATGGATCTAAATCTTAAAGGACTAGAAATTCAAATTTTTTAAATGATTTGAACGCGTCTGTTTTATATTTGCATAAATTGTCATTGAAATTGAAAACGATAACCTTTCTAAAATAAATACACTGAAATTTAAACAGGTTACCGATTTCGCAATAATTGGAAAATCAGTTTAAAATGAAAGCCATCGCAATTTTTCTTCTACTTTTCACAGATCAAGGCTCATAATCTGTCCCATCAGGCCCTTCAAAAATGCTTTGCAATATTGTTTTTCATTTTTATTTCAAAGGGTTTTAAACATACAGAATTGACGTAACGAGAGTGGAGAAAGATAGGACGTTGCCGATTTCAAACAAGGGCAAGGAAGGGGTCGAAAAATGTAGGAAGTCTGTGAAGAGAAAGCACTGTGACAGGAATTCGTGAAAAATTAGAATTCATACAAAAGATTACAGGTGAGTTTGAAGCACGAGTCAACAATTTAAATAGAGATTTCTCGGATCAGTGAATTTCGGAGCCTACCCTTCGTGGGGAGGCTGGGCTGCTGACGTTTAAATAGTGATAAGAAAGAACACATGTTTAAAGTGGTACAATTGAAACTAGTTTAATTAATCGAGATCCTGTGCGGACATTCAGAGCTTGTCACGTTAATTCTTTCTGCCGGACGCTGACCTGAGTCGGTCACGGGGCTCTCCTGGCACTCCAAAAGGAACATTTTTTTCGCGGTTTGCCTCTAGCGATCACTGTTAGTTTTTTCTCAGTGGCACCGCAAGCTCGCGACCTCGATCTGCTCTCCGCAGCCATAGGAAACTTTACTTTTAAAGATATATCTTTTCTGCGGCTACTGTTCTTGCTAAAACAGCTGTGGTTGCGAAGTGTCGGACCGCGTACACTGTCACAAGTGACAGGACTGAATTCCACGCACAACGGAAACAGAGTCCCAGTCCTTTGCTTTTATGTCCCTGAAAGCTTTGACGTCAGCTTTCGGGAGGTGGATTAGTTTCACGTTCGGCAGTTTAGTGTTCAGTGGGGCAACCATCTCTGACGCCGACTTCATCACCGACTTGGTGGGCCGTCGGAGGATGTACAAAGTTGTCTGGTGCTTGACACAACCCCCGATTCAATCACAGGCACTCTTGCCATGTCAAGCTGCGGAAAAAATACACCTCGCTGATGTGTATTTGTGACTCTGCAGCTCGTGTAGTTTATTACTTGTTCCTGAAGTGGCTTGTGGCACCATCACTTACGTAGGTCACATGGGCATACCCGAATTGGATTTCACGATTCTCTAAACCGCTGTTTATAAATTAAGTTACAGACAATCTCATTCAATCGAAATTATTTTTCCTTTTTTTATGTATCTTTATTTTCTACGCGTTGTGCAGCCCTCCACGGCGGCGGATCTATTGGCGCTCACAGGCGGCGCAGGTTCAGGTTCTGCCGCGCCCTACTTCCTATATCATGTTACCGCCAAGGTTGTAGTCTGATCTATTTGCAAAGTCGTTTCGGTTGTTTCGGTTGCTTCCTTTACGTCGCGTAGACGGAGACGCTATACGCCGGCTGTTGAAACAGGCACCGCGAAGCATGTTACAGGGTGGCGCACCTCGATCGCTCCGGCCCATGGGCATTTTTGGGTCGGTTGTACGAAAATGTATTAGGAATTTTCCCTTTGAAACTACTGTCCACCTCTGTGCTGTCAATTTGTCTTTTCCTGACCACCCTGTAGCATTTTTACATGTTTTAATAATAATGAAATTGTGAAGAACGGGCATGTGCACGCCTATTTATGGCAACCGCGTTAGCGTCACTTTGGCCATGTTTCTCGCTTTATAACTTAAAAGCCACACAAATATTGCATCATGTTCTTAGAGACTCTGTTAGTACATATTATAAACGTTAATTTCAGAGAGTTTAAAGAAAATTAAAGATGGCCTTTTTTTTAAATGATTTTCAAAATAATGCATTTTTAGTTAAATGCCCCTATGTGAGCAATTCTTGTAAACTTCTACCGCTAACCAGGACAACAATATTTTACTCAAAGATGAACTATAAACAGGGCAACATACTGGCAAAGTTTGAAGACCTTAGCTTTTATAGATACGGAGAAAAATATTCTTTAATCCAGAGCGTTATTGCGCATTGTGTCCGTGTTTGCGATTTTGTTTCTAAAAAAGACTGACCCTAATACTCGGTGATTAATACTTTTTGTCAATCCTTCCTATGCCTAATTTGTCAGTGAATATTTCAAGACCCGTAGCCAGAACAGTTTTTTGGGGAAGCCGCCCGAAATGTCAACATCGCGCGATACGCAAAACACGCACGAGGCTCAGAGGAGCTTACATATTTTTTCCGCAAAGACAAACATTTTTTTCCGAAAACAAGGATTGGTTTTATACTTCTGGGCATAAAGCCAGCAAAATATATTTTTTTCATCAAAATTAAAAATGGTCACCGGACATGGTTGTTCGATCTTATCTGAAAACGCCCTATAGTAGGTTACAAGTCAAGAAGGTAGCGGCAAATGCCCCTCAAAGGGAATCATATATCCTTCCGCCACCTCCGCATCCAATAGCGTCCCATCGTTTCCGTGACGTCGCGGCCAACGCTCGAGGAGGGTCTTGCCTTTTTGTACATATTTGCTTTATCTTTCGACTCTGAGTTAGCATTGTGGAAGCCACGAGAGGGGAGATTAGAGTCTTCCCCCTCCGATCGAAACAAAGACGACTTTGGGGTTTGGGTCCCCCCTACCGATGAATGCAAAGACTGCTTTCAGGGGCTCGGTTCCCCCCCGATGAATACAAAGGTCGCTTTCTTAAAAAGTGGGGGTCGAAGACAAATTGCCAGCACTCTGTGGCCATTATCTATCCATTAAAGCGGAACAAGGAGCGTTTCCAGTATGCTCTTCTTTCGACTGCGGAGAGATTTGAAACCGGCGCATCACATTTGTGGGAGGAGCTTCTCCTACCTTCTTGACTTGTAACCGACTATAGAGAAGGTCCATCTGAAACCATGCGGAGCATTTCCAATTTATTGGCGGACACCTCCTTCGGAGATCCATCGCAAGCGCGCATGCGCTGCGTTGTCGCATGGTGAGGTAGAAAGCAGGCGAAAAGGCGTAGGCACTTGACGCGATCAAAGCTTTTGCTATCTTCTCACAGCTCGTGTTGTAAACGGAATCCACGAACCAAGGGAACCCGATCTGTAATTTAGGATCTGATGTCGTCTTCCTAGCTCTTGGTTATAGAGGTTCTGGGAAAACCAACCACTCGAATATCGGAAGTTCTGAATAGGAGTGTCGCGGTCGTCGCGCCATCCCAACTCGTGGCTGCTAAAGTTTCCATGGCCTGTCAAGCTGGAAGCGACCTGCGGCAGAACAGCTGTCTGCCGTATGCGGCTCCACATGACGTGCCACGGCCAGGATCGCGGCAGGCACCAGCATGACACTTCAATGACGCCTTGAAGTGGAAACCGAGGAACCAAAACTGAGGCCGGTAAACACACATTCCGCGTTCCAGGCACCATAGTTTCGGTAGCAAAAATAAGTGGACGCATTTTCGCGGCTCAGACCGCATCACCGTAGCGACGCAATGCGCTCGCCCATCCTAGTGGTCAAACGCGTCACCAGACAGAGCTGACAACCAGATCCACGTACATCGTGGAGCAGTTAACCTGCAAATATCTTTCCTGTGTTCATGCCTGATTTTTCTTTTCCAGAGGATCCAGTCTTTTCCTATTATCCTATACCAATGCTACCGGAATGGAACCGTGCTTGAAACGGGGCATGCCATTATTACTTCGGCGCTGTGGGATGGAACTTCTGGAGACAGCGATTGTGCTCAGGCCACTATTTGGGAAATTCAAAACGGAACAGCCAGAAGCAGCAAAAAGTACAGCATTTCGATTTTGATCTCCGATTCCTTTCATAAAATTGTTGTTTTCCTAACACAGCTTTGGTGTCCACTTCGAAAGTCGTATAAATGCGTGCTGTTGCAGAGAAGAAAAAAAAAAGCTAGTAGGTATTTTAATGATATCGACACAAATATAAAACTCGGGGGACATCTGTGAATAAAGTACCCGCCAGACTTACTATCCTGGAGCGGCCGATCAACAAAAACCGCAAATTGTGTGGCTCGCCAGACATGACTTGCTCATTATTGTGCAGCCTGAGTTCTGGTGGGCGTATAGAATCGATTCCCCTGAAAAGAGCCCTATGATTGTCTGAGTCGCTTCTACCTTTCCTGCCTTCGTCTCTTTACACTGCATGTCTTACAAAAAATATCATAGCATGCAGTCCTTGAAAGTACCACACTTTCAAGGACTGCATGCTATGATATGTCAGTGAGACTGAAACATAGAACATTGCTGATTTCCATAATAATTAATGGGGGATAGCTAGAAAGAAAGCTGCGTTTTGATTGATTGATTCTATTCGTTCGTTGGAAGACGCGCTCAGCTATAAAATAGAATTGACGCTTGGCGAACCATACGACTCGCCTTTGCTCATTTGGCCATTCTGCTTCCGTGTTGAGCGCCATCACCTGGATAGTGATGCTGGCAGGTAATTTTATTAACAGATTATGAGTGTACATTTATATACGTGCGGATTTAGTTATCTTGCATCGTTGTATTTACTTCTAATTCTCCATATAACTAGCTGACAATTCAAGTGGGCAATCTGTATTTTATTCGCTTAATTTTCTTACACTATTTTTTATGCACGCACTGCTTGTTTTGTAATTTTACACCCAATACGTATTACATAGAAACGGCATAAAAGTCTTGCGAAATAATGGTGCGCTGTTCTTAGAAAAAAAAAAAAACTGCTCCCCCATATTTTGCAATTTCAACCGCTTGACCATTCAAGTACGAAGTTAAGTTTTCTAGTTGGCTCGGCTGATCAAAGGAAGAGTTTAGAACACATCGTGCGCGTAGAAACTCATACTCATGGTTGAAGTATGCCTCTCCATATTTGCGCGATCATGTCGGAGGGTTGTCATCAAAAAACATCAAAACTTTGTTTGATGATTCCTGCTATGTCGAAGTTACGAGAGCTCAAAATTTCTCCATTATAGGTCAACTTTTCGAACTTGCTACAATCCGGAGTCCAGGATAGGTATTTGTAGAGGTTAATGGTAAGTATGTACTGTACACATGCATGTGTTATTACTAAGCACATTTACTAGAAACCAATTTAAAAATTGTGTCTTGACAAAGTGCTGTACTATTAAGAAGTACATTTGGGAAAGAGAAAATACTACACTTAATATAAATATATTGTTCAGCTCAGGATCATCTAAGAACCATAACCAAGAATGATCACTTAACAAGCAGAAGAAACCACTCCACCATAATTTAAGCGCAAACTCGCTGTCATTCAGGCACCAGTCAATGCGTGATGACTAACGGACTAAAGTATCTGACTCTAAACTCTGCTGCTGCTGTAAAAAATCGAATGAGGTGCATTGAAAATGACTTCACTCAAACCAATTCTGCTTACCAACTGCTCCTGACTTCATTTTGGTGGCTGTGTTTCAACTGGCAATTTAAACAATTTATTAACTCTGATACCATGACTGCGCGTAATCAAGTGAATATTAGCGAGTTACCGAGCCCGAAAGGTGACACTCGCTTGACATATTTTCTGGTTTCATTTCAGAAACATTTAATGAGACATTCACGATCTTGCAGGAGCCTTATAAAGAAATGGCATACTTTGTGAAATTTGGTATGTCGAAAAATAATTTTCCTTTCAATCTCCTTTTTTGCTCTCTTTCCAAATCTTAATTATGGCATGCCAAAATGTAGGCACTATTCCGGTTACAATAAAACAAATATGATAATATGTAAATGTAATGTCCATGTAATAGAAAAAACATCGATTCTATAATTTCCGCTGTGGCGGCCGGAAACAAATTAAAGATTTGGCATATGAAATCCTTTTCCATGCTGTCTAAATGTTTCCTCCTGCTACATTATGTACCTGTATACAGTGTGAAGATAGCTACCATTTCCCTAATGAAAAATCTTATTTCTATAAGTGACCTTGGTCCAATATGCGCATATTATCGAAATGACATGATATAGAAACTTACAAGAAACTTAAAAAAAGATAAGGAACATCTAAAAATTACTTATAATTTTCTTATAATTACCTGACATGTTCTTATATCCTTATATAATCTTATTTGATCATATGCACTTCTAGGAACAAATGATTCATTATACAAATATGATTTCTGACTAGGATTGGAGTTTCGTTTTTTTTATGTTCCTCTAATATGTATTTCCGAGGATTAGCTCAAGGTTCGAATGCTACGATTTTTATTGATGTTTGAATTTCTTTCAGTATATTGTTAGCAGGTGTTTTCACAAAATGTTTAGTTGTAAAATTTTCTACATACGTCGTGACACTTCGGTGCGCTCAGTATACCGTTTATTACTTCAAATTTTATGGTTAAAGCCAATGAAAATCACGAGCGGACGTTTATGGTTCCTTAGTCTTAACGACAAAAGGACGTCCATTTTTTGTGACACTGAACACGCATTTTGTTTAGAGAATCGTCATGAATAATAATGAATATTACCAGGAATGAAAAAGGGCTGTGCAATAACTAAACAATATTCTACCAAACACTACGAGTCCGTGCTGGTTAGAATAAATTTTGAAATATATTGCTGATAAGAAATTTTCGATTACAAACATGCGCTTATTTGAATTGCAGGAGGAATACCACTGAAAGGGAATATTACTACTTCGGCATATAAAATTTATGATAGGGTCGAAACCTGCACCAACGCCGATGAATTCCTGCCGATTGTTTGTCCTGACGGGTGCGGCATGGTTTCGACTAAGTCAAAGATGCTGCCGCAAGTCATCTGAAGAAGCAATCAACTCCCCCTAAAGTGCCCGTTTCCACATGAAAATTGTGCAGAAGAGGCAACCTCTTTTAATTTGTTTGTGTATTCATGAATTGCTTAGCCTTTGTATATCTCCAAACTGCTTGCATAAAATCAAAACTCTTCACGTGAACATTGTACGGTTCGTTCATCTTGTAATAAAAAATTCTGGCAGAACCGACATATTTTTTATTTACAAGAAATTATTCCTGAGACACGGGTTTAATCGGAGTACAGAAATGAGAATAACAAGTTTAGGTTCTGATCTCTAGTACGACGTATATAGGTATAACTTAGCGGGAAGGAAAATAAGATAATGACTGAGAACCGGGTGTGGAGGGGCGATGTCGGGCTGGAGCACCGTGAGGATCGGTAGTCATTTCTCAGTCTCCTCATTTGGTGTCTGCGCAACGGGGCACAACGACATCGCCGCAGCTATATGTCCACGACAAAGGTAAACGCCTGTCGCACTTCTGGCAGACGTCGACGCCCTTTTCACTCGCCTTTGAATGTCGCTTATACTCGCCACCGCTAGCTGGCTGTAGAGTGGTCGTTCTTTCTTTATAATGCAACATCTCGTAACCTGTCCCACGAAGCGAACCAATCGTCATCGTCAAAGCTGACGCCGCCTCGCGCCAAGCGGCCTTCGCCTGTCCCTGTCGTCGTGCCGAAAGGCCGCCATACGGCGCGTTAAAGCGAAGCCCTATGCCTGTAAATGCCCGGCATCAAGGGCGTGGGAATCGATGGACCTGAATCCCAAGCGCCAGAGCATACTCCGAGCGTAGGTCACGCGCTGCACGCTGCTGGCGCGCAGCAGTAAGCCTTTTCCGGCAAATGCTCCGCGCAATGGCATTGCGCGCCTCAGCGTCCAACGCACGATGTTTACTGAATCTTTCATACGGAGAAGGCAGCGCGCGTGGCCGTGTCCATCGATTCCAACCACTGTCGCTGATGCCGTACCAGCAAAGGGCACCGGCTGGCTCGGCACGTAGTTCCAGGCGCCACAGGCCTCCACGCGGCAGCGCACCAGCGGCGCACCGTAGAGGAGTGGTGGACGTAGGCTGGCGAGCCCCGGCAAAGTCAGAGGATTGCAGCCCGTCCAGCTGGCGGCGCGGCCAATCACGGAGCGCGCGCTCAGCCGTCGGCAGGTGAAACAAGGCCGTCCACGCCACTACGCCGCAGACGGACAAGGGAGCGGAAAAGGACATTCGCGCTTTCGCATTCACGCTCATACGACGTGCTTAGGTGTCCTCGGACGTTTATTCTTGAGAATAGTCACTGGCATCCTGCGCTCAATGTTGTTTCGTCCGTGGTGTTGCTTCGTGTCTGCCGGCTCTTCGGCTCCTCGAGCCAAGTCCCAGGAAGCGTTGTGGTGAGGACAAATGTCGCGTCTTCCGAAGTTGAAGGGGTCCCGCGCGCTGGCATGCCGGGAGACAGAGGGTGCGTCTGCTTCCGCTGAAAAGTTGTTTTGTAGGCATGCACGCCCTGTGGGAATTTTCTGCTCCAGCGTAAGTGTCTGTGCAATCACTACAAAGAGCACGCTCAAACCTATAGTCCGTTGCAGCGCCCAAGAACGAAGGGCGGGCGAGAGGCTAAGACGGCCGGGGAGCGAGAGAAGCAGACGGAACGCTGGAGAAGCGAGGGAAACCTCCTTCTCTCTTTAGCGTTCCGTCTGCTTCCTCCTCCCCGGACCAGTTCCTACTCCACGCCTCTTCGTTCTTACGTTGCAACGGACTATAGTTTGGGCGAATTTCCTGAATTCAACACTAGGCGCACATGCCAATGTGAAAGTAGGTAACCGTTGTTTTGCGTCCCGGCGACCTTGCACGCTAACACTGGGTCGCTGTAGATTTTTTTAATAATCAATAAGTATGTGCTTGGCTACGCCGGTCGACCAGTTGTTTCGATGAGGTGGTGTGGTTATTTAGCGAGGGCTTTAAGACACGTGCAGAGCAACAGGCCTGTTTCGTCAAAGGTGATTTTGGGATAATCAAGAACTATTCGAAAGAAAAACCTTTAAGCTCAAACTGTTTGCTTCCGCAATACTTTCTAAAGACTCTTATGGAAGCGGTAGGGTAACATAACGACGGCATGAGAAGAACATTTGTAACACCATTTTTTTAGACTACCTGAGACTGGGTAGAAGAAACACCACGACGTCGTCGTGTTTCTCCCACCACGTCTCAGGTGGTCCAAACAAATGGTGAACCCACACCTGCTCGCCTGCACCCGAACTGTTTTTTTTCATATGTAACACGTTCGCTGATTGTCGCCCTAGATTATGACCTATATTTGACATGGATAGCTCCTACTCGTTAAGCAAACAAGCCGCAAGCAGAAACACGTTTCATTCGCCCAAAAGGAAAGGAAGAAGTTGCGTGTTTAGTAGACGAAGGTACATTTTGAATTTAATGCACATTTTGTTATAACATAGGTAGACAGGCCCTTTGGTTGCCAGTAGATGTCACTTAAAGCCCGTGCTCCGCAAGCAGAGAGAAGGAACAACGACTCACTTTCCTTCTCAGCCACCGTGAAAGCGAGGAAACCGCCTCTCGTTCCCTCCTGCCATTATTCTTCTTTTTCTTCTTTGTTTGCTTGTTTAATTGCCTCCTTGATCCTTTGATCTTTTTTTTTTGCGACAAGTTTGGGGTGGGGGAAATGAAAGCTTGAAGGATTCGAAAGGACTATCCAGAGGCCAGCCGGCGCATGCCCGCAACAAGGAGCGGAATCCGCCGGAGGAGCTGTGCTTGAGCGAGCTTCGGCACTGGCCTGTTACCAAAGAGTTCGATTGGACTTCCTTTAGCATGGGCTTGGAGGACGACGCTTTCTGTCTTGAGAACACGATGTACATCCGGAACTTGCTTGAAGCAAATAGTGATTAAAAGCATAACTGTTAGTTGGCAAACATACCTGATTTGGCATCTTTCGTTGTTTAGGCAGCACTCAGTGCCGTACAACGGCAAGTACGAGCGGCAAGCTGGTCGGTGGTCTCAGCGATAGCAAGGTTCCATAGACCAGTGGCTCTGAATCCATTCTTACTGTCGGGACCTATGTGACTTTGTTAGGCGCGGCATTATCCTGTGTGAGGCAGAGACGTTAGACGTGATGGTGCGCTCGCATGCATCTCTTCCAACGTACGCACTACGCTCCCTGTCGAGTTCACGCGTTGAGTCGATACAGGCGGTCTACTCTATAAGGCTCTGGCTTTATTACTGGTACTGCGTGTAGGAAAGGCCCCAACCAGCAAGAAGCTTGAGAAGTTGTTTTGTCCATAGAACAGAACAATTTTGAATATCTTCGAATGTACTACTCCACCGCGAAATCGTATAGCATCGATTGTTAACGATGGTTAATAATAGAATTGTTAATAACCTTACACAACGAAAAACATGTATCACTTGAAGATGCATAAAGAATAGAACAGCGTGTGCGGGCACAGAATAATTGTAATCGAATCAAATATCGTTTTGAATCAAGTAAGCAAGCCGAATAAGTTGAATGCTAAATTTATTTTATTTAAGATCAAATGGTTTGTAATTCTCGTACAGGAATTTATTTGTGTGACTTCTAGTGTATTATGTTTGTTGCTTTACTTTGTTTAGTAATGTTTTTCTTTTTGTTGTACCCATTCCCTGCTTGGGCCTGAATGGCTACTAGTATAAATAAATAAATAAATAAATGATGGTGAGGGCGAGTAGTATCACAGGGTATTTTGTCCTGTTTCGCAAAAGTTCAATACTGGTTATGTATAAAACACTCCAGTTATATTACGTTGCAAACAACTGATTTGGGTTTTTCTCAAGGAGCTCAGAGCTTTCCATTGACATTTCTCTTTCATACAAGTTTTAAAGTTGGGTAATTAATGCTTAAACATTTATTTGCTTAAGGTTAATTAAAAACATGGCAGCTCTCGCAAGACGTTTGCTAACAACATAGAGTGGGTTTAATTCGCGTAAGGTGTCCAATTTCTTAAGAGAAAAAAAATTAGGGTGCGTTATTTCGGACACCCTATATTTACGTAGATTTACATATGGGTGACCCAACAAGGGAATGCGTAGCTATGTTTTCAGTGATTATTCATTTTGAGAAAATCACGGTACTCCGTTGAGCGATGTAATATTACACGGCAAGCATATGACGATATAAAATGTATAAGTGTGTGCTGCATTGGAAGCCGACACATTTCCGGACTTCTCGTCTTTCTGTCTAAATGCTGCGCGTTTGTCTCTGTACTATTTTACGTCGAGTTCCTTGTGACGTAAAAGAAAGAAAGATCGAACCTCATATTTACGCTGAAAAGTTTGTGTTCATACCTGAGTTCAGTTCTGTCATACCTGAGCTTAGTGATGTTGAAAACCTTGCTCTATTTTATTTCGAGTTACATAGCAAAATCTACATGTACACTTGACCAATCAATGTTCCCTATTCCCACTTGTGTCCCATGTGGCAAATCAGCTGGGCCTGGTTTAGATCTGCGCAAGTGTTGAAGGACACATTTCGGCATGATTTCCCGGCTATGATGACGTTGAGCTGGCCGCTGTGCCTCTTTTTTCGTGGCAGGCGGGCGACCGCCAGGCGCGTAAATTGGCCTAAGCAGCCCGAAACCCTGCGGTAGTACACCTTCCGGACTCCTGGATTTTTTGTGGTAATGGTCGCTGTAAGCGTTCAACCACTCTGGAAGAGCCCCGGCCAATTACGTCAGGGGCTAGCAGAGGCAATCTGGTATTCCATTTCTCATTGGACTGCGAACAAACGGGAACAGAGACAAAATGAAAACTTCGTAATACCTGCTGTCTTTTTTATAAATGGCATAATTTGCTATTATTGCTAGTTGCACTATTTTTAGCTCTCTTCTTAGTTGCTTCGACGAGGCGGCGATCACTCTAGAAAACACCTGTAGAAGGAACATTTATTATGCACAAGAAATGGCCAGGCTGTGGCTAATTTCTATACATGATTATATGGTCCAGAAATGCAACTCAATTTTACATGCTTCGCCCTCTTACTGCAATACTTTTCACTTGTATTTACTTATAGATATTACTTGAACAAGAAAATAATATCGATACAATTACTCTCAGTGCGCTGTTCTTAGAACGACCAATTTTTCAGCGCTCTAAGTAAGACTCGAAGTTAAAATAAAAAGAAAATCACCTTTTATTTCTGCAGTGACGGTCAAGTTCAAGTCACTCGAGATAAATATACCAGTGTTGTAGCTAATGTCGGCTGCGGAAATATCTGAGCGTGTTTTGTGACTGCAAAAAAAAGAGTAAAAAAAAAGGAGAAACAGCGAGCCAGCCCTTCCGAGCTCCTATCCAGCCCTGCCTGGCTAATCCCTGGTGTTTGGGATTGAAGCAGAGAACCCGAAGGGTTACAGAGATTTTGTCCGGGCGACAGTATAAGCCTGTATTAGCACTCGTGCGAGAAGGCCGCAAAAAGCGAGGAGGAAAATGGAGGAGGAAAAGGAGGAAAAAAGAAAGAGGGAATTTTCTGCCACGCTGAAGAAAATTTTGAGCTCCCCTTTAAGATATAAACAGAATGACGGACAAAACGGACGCATCTCTCTACTTTCCACAATACAGTATCGAAAGTTGAAATATGTATCGTCTAGGACTCCTTCGGGTTTGTACTTTCAGAAACATTGGTTAAGTAAATTAGAAAATAAAATGCTTACCGTCATAATTATGACGTTTCACATTCGCCTATAGTCGGTGACAGGTGAAGAGTGAAGGGAAAAATCCCTCCATCTCTATCCACTTCAGCAGAACGAACGCTGAAGAGGAGGTGATGACGCTGACGATTGGTTTTGAGGCCGCTTTTTGTGCTCCACTTTCGCGACCTATTGACGACAAAGCAGCGTCCTGCATCTCCAGCATGCTAACGGTGCTCGAAGGTCTCACGCTCATATATTTCAGCAGAGCAAGCGCTGTCGTCCAGACCGAGGCGTAGTTGGTCTCGCGTTGCGATAGCTACGTTTCCGCTCTGCGTACACTGATGCCATGCACACTGACATTCAAAACGGCTCTCTCGAGACTGTATTCAGGTCAAATGGATGCGTTTATAACGTTACAGAGCGTCGGGACAACAGTAGTACTCATCTCGGCAGCGGCGTACGCAGTGGCATGATGACCTTCGAAGCCTCACGTCAAAAACGACGAAACAATGCTGCACGCAGAACGAAATAAATACACTTACAAACAATAAACGTACAAGGGTATAGATAAAAAGAGATAATTAAAACTATGAAACGGAATATTAAGTCGACACTAACTGCGAGGTAATGCGATCTGAAGGGAGAACAGGAAGGAGACAAAATGTCATACCCACAATTTTTCGGGGGCGCGCTAGAGGGCACTTCGGTAAAACTGCAAATACTACATGGCCAACCTTCTTGGACATCAAAGCGTCGAGCTCATGTACATAGATGAGATTTTCAACTGAGCAACAACAAACATCTCAGTGTTCCCCGGGAACATTTTAGATGAGAGTCATAAAATTTCAATAAGCAGTAATCAAACTTTTGGACGCGTATAGTTTTAAAGCGCACCTATTATGAGCCTCTCCCGCATATAGCGGCGACGGCGTCGGCGTCGGCGTAACCGCGCGCGTTGCATTATGAGACGTCACAGACCTGTACACAGTTTCAATTTCCCACTAAATTTAACGGAGAAACTGAATTGGTGTGTAGGTCTGTGACGTCCAGTAATATAAAACTGCGCATTCGGTTTCCCCAGTAAAAATAGCGGGATAATTAACGCCACGTGACCTCAACACCAATTCAGTTTCACCGATAAATTCAGCGGGGAACTGAATTTGTGTATATCACCGTTGGCGTAACTGCGTGCGTTGCATCATGGGACGTCGCAGACCTATTCACCAATCCAATTCCTAGCTAAATTTATTGGGGAAACTGGATTGGTGATGAAGTAATGTGACGTCAATTTTCCCGCTAAATTTATAGGGCAAACTGAATTTGTGCATAGGTCACGCAACACGAAGTCATATGACATCATTTTCCCCGCAAAGGTTAGCCGGGAAAATGGACGCCCATTCACAAAACCGTCTCACGACAAAAAATGGTGCGTACGACAGAACTTAAGGCGTTTTTTATCAAAAACGGGAGACAAGTGCGTCAGCATGCCGTTGGTGAGTCTCATTGACAAAGAATTATTGCTTTCTTAATGGTTTTATCTAAAGAAAGGAGCGTGGCATGCATATAATCCTGATGTATAACTCTTTGTGTTTTTTGTGTTTTTATGTTGGCTGGGGATGGTATATATTGCTTGGCTGGATGATGAAATAAACTTAGTTGGAAGTGAGCGCCAGCCCTGTTGGTACGTGTGTGCCTTCTTTATTGTCCTTGTCAAGTTGCGCTATTTTCAATCATGTCAACTAAGAACAAACCCGTATTTGCGATGCGAACTTATCGTAAGTTTTGCGTAGGTTTCGATGGAATCCTACGACAGCTTAAGAGTTGTCTAACTCCCACTTTACGATCAAATACGGATGGCCGACAACAACGGTCGCTTGCGTCGTCACGACGACCAACGTCCATTTATTTTTCTACGTGCTCTCGGTGAGCGTCCCGTCTTCAAGCAGCAAGACAAAACAAATAAGTACACTAACCTGAACGCCGCGGGAGATGAAAGCTGCAACTACGGCTACCCGGAAAAAGCTACAGCTGCAATGATCCCTCGGACCAAGCGACCGCCGAGGGCTAGCTAGGAACGCTGGGCCTAGCAAGGCACTCGGATGTAACGGTGCTCCGACGTCCCTGGCCCAGGCCGTCAGCCCACGACCGGCTAGCTTGCTGAGCGTAATATGGCGCGCACTGCCTGCGTGGACCCTTCCTAGCGGCCGAACTCCAGGCGGGAGCCATCTTGTTGTCATTATTTAAAACGACGACGTGACGAGAATGGGCGAGCAGCGCCGGTAACAAGAGTATGCTAAATCGCAACCTTCGGTTGGTGGTCATGGGAGCGGAGGACTTCGAAGCAGTCAGGGGGTCCTCAGTGTGTGGTTTGTGGTCCCTTCCTGGGAGTCACAGCCCCGGTAAAAGGGTTGACATAGAAAGATGTCCCTCGGACGCACTTTGAAATGAAGTATGGGCTCTTGTTACCTCGGTGGGTTTTAATGACGTCTAAAGAGGAGATTGATTGGTAAATGATGGAGACTGATTGGTAAATGATTGGTAAATGGAGAAGATTGATTGGTAAATTATTGGTAAATTCCTAAATAGAGGAATTTACCAATCATATCGGCGGGCCGAGGGAGATTTTTTTCTTCCAGTCGTTGTTCCGTTGATAAGTCGGACCTATTGCCCGACTGGTCCACGGAAAAACTGTCAAGACTGCTCGGATAAATTGTCAAGTTGGAAAAGCTTCACGTTGGTTCCGGAGAATAAAGTGTTACTGATGCGTGACTTCGGGCCTGATATCACAGATTGGATGAACCCGGTTTCGGATATCACGCCGGTTTCAAAGGGAACGTGTTTTACTGAAAGTTTATTATTGTAGAATATAGAAAACAAAAAACGACACAAACACTGGGATTTTAGTGATAGCGTTTAATTAAATGTGACCCACGCTTGTCTTTTTGGTTTTATGATGGGCTAATAACTTCTATCCCGACTCTCACACTCCTTGTAGGTCCTACATGTCCACTGACCTGCGAGTATTAGGAGTTCTAATTATTGAGCTTTCTTAATCAGTTTAGCCAATGAGGAGAGATACTAATGCCACGCTCTAAAGGCGCGCGGAGGAGATTTCAGAGATGGGCTAAATCTGATGATAACCTATGCGGGCTCTGAGCATCCTAGAAATTCCCAAATCTCGATAATGCGCGACCGAGTTTTCTATTACAAAATCAATCAAACACCGCGACTCTCCGAGGTCAGCAAAGGCAATGAATGGGAGGAGTATGTTCCGGTGGTCAGGACGACATGTGATCAATGAAAACGCGACATTTCGTGGAGATTGTAAACGCTGCTATTACAAAACGTGTATGCTTTTGCTAGATAATAAAAGCACATAAGAGCAGGTGACGAATGTTATCTTTTTTTAGGTGGGGAGATAACATAATACTGGAATAAGCGTTTCAAAAAGAGTACACTGTTTTTTGTTTGTTTTTCGTCTTCCTCGGGACTGGTCTGTCCGGTCGTCTCCTGGTCTGCTCTCGAGCGCGCTCTCGTTGGGCTCAGCATGCGTCAGGTTAACGAGAAACATGGCGCGATGAAGCGATGGCTGCGATGGTGCACTAATAAATTTGTCTGCTCCAACCAGCACAACTGACTGACAAAAAAAAAAAAAAAAACTCGCTAAGCCTGGGTGTTTGGACTGCTCGGGCAACGTGCCGCTCACATTCGAGATATGACTTCGCGGGTCCACTGGTCGGATACACGAGGTTGCTTCGGTCCCTAATTACTGACAGTGGTCCTAATTTCCGAACATGCTCCTTTCATTTCCATCGCCTGAGATGACCTCGTTGTGTTGGGATATTTGAGTGCTTTCTCAATAGGGAAATCAGCAGCGTTTCGTCGTGATTTAAGGATTTCTAGGATGCTTAGAGCCAGCAGCGTGAGCTATCACCATAATTAGGTGATCACTTAAACCTCCTCGGGGACCCTTCACTGATAATGCACCTTCGGTGGAAAAAGAAGGGTATGCTTTGTTTTCCACTCAGACAGAATGACCACGGCAGCATGATGCCAATCGCCGTTTAAATTCCATACTCTGAGCGAACCAAACTTAAGGATTGGTGTTCCAAGTGCATGACGAACTGTTTTTGTGCCTTTGTGGTTTAAAGTGAACCTTCTGCAAAGGGTTAAACATTTCAAACTGTAACATCGGTATGAAAATATGAAAAAAAAAACCGAGAATAGCAGAAAATTAATAACGCCACAAAATATGTTCTGCGCTACGTATCCCGAGAAATACACCACCCCGAAAGTGAGCCCTTACATACTTTTGACATGATTTGCGGTTTTTTGTTTTCACGAAACAATAGCCCACTTTTAGTAACTTCAGTGCCCAGGCCAAACCTCGGTAGAAATAGTGTTAGCTACGGCGGGAGATAAGTGAACATTGCTGACTGGGAAAGACCGTCGTCTTTGGTTCACCGCCCCTCGCTGCGATGCACCAAGTTGTTCATGTCACATAATAGAAGAATAAAAAAGTTTCAACCTTGCTCTTTTATTTTCACCTAATATGCACTTAATTTTAGATGGGCGAAGTAGATCTCGGGATTCTACTGTATTGTTGATTGATTGACTTCATTTTGTAGGATTGTTTTCTCCATAAATATGTTTCCTTGCTAAACAAACACGAGAATATGTTGCACCATTATGAAAGACATATATGATCTAAAAAACTAAATAATTGTGACTTTTCTGCACGATATACCCATGCGTGATAAAACTAATCAGAAGAGGGCTTGAAAGTATTTCTTTTGAATTCTGTGCTATACGTGCAATATTAGGATGGTTTTTCGCTGATGTGTTCCAGGCTTCACACACGTCTTTCTCACGCAAGGCAGCCAGCGCAGTGTGACAGTCCGTGAACGATGAACTCAACAAGGAGAAAAACGCAGGCCATGGCAATCAAACAGCCGCTGAGCATGAAGACAGCTCGCATGTCTTGCGCGGTAAGCGGCTGGAAGGAGCCGCTCCGGTCTTGCTTGGACGTGTCAAGGAAGCAAGTGGATCCCTTGGGGAAGAGGTCTTTATTCCGCATGAAGGGCATGCCGGACTCAAAGAGCCACAATACCCTTAAAGAAAGTAAGAAAAAAAATAAACTCAGGTGAGCAGAGTTAATGATTGTCATTTCTTAAAGTCACTGACAGTTTAAAGAGGCCAGGGCGGCGCTAGTCCCTAAAACCTCATCTTAACTCAATAGCCAATGAGGTTGTGGCACAAGCCAATGCGGGCCGAAAGTTCGTTTGCTTCTTTATGCAGGAATTGAGGCGACGACAGAAAGACTCCAAGCTCTGATTGGCTGTGATTGAAGGATGGTGGGTAGACCTCAAAGCAATCTGCTTTGAGGTTTACTCATTATCCTTTAATCAGAACCAATCACAGCTCTGCGTTGTGATCACAACCCCTGCAAAAGAAGCAGACGAACTTGCGGTCTGCATAAGAACGCCGAAGACATTACCACGAGGCAAAAAGCGAGGGCATTACAAGCTGCGGGGTGCGGCTTGCTAAGCCGTCAGCAACTATAGTATTTTTTATAATTAGTACACACAATGAAAAAAAGAAGAACGGACCGCATCGTGTCACATTCGTTACGTGACGTTCGTGGCAAAAGGACGTCCCAGATTTTGCTGGTCTAACTACTTGACCCCTTTTTCTCTCTGGTTGAAATAACTAAAGAAAGTTTGGTGTTCCGGGTATATACATCCTGAAACATCAACCTCCTCATCCTGCCGGTGACTTTAGTGTTTTCTGCAAATAAAATAGCCGTGAGCTGATATGACGCATTATTTATTTCAATTCAGTCGGTATTCTCGGTCGGCATGGTTTCTTAAATATAATTATATAGCGGGGGTTATTCTACGCAACTCTCTTTCCCTTATATTTTTGTTTAATCAGTCGAGGAAAGGATAATTGTTTATCTACAAACACGAAGAGATGAAACTGCATTTAGAGGGTGATCTGCTACACCCCAGAAACAAGAAAACAAATCAATATAGGAAGAAACTTAGAAAATAAGTATAAATAAAAAATAAAAAACAGTATTTATGCTTAAAGATTAGAGTATTTTAAGGGAAGCGAGTATTTTATAGTAAGATAAGTAATCGATGTTTTCAGGGGCCTTCTCTTCATTCTCAGAGGTTGGCCATGGCCGAAGAAGGTGGTGCATTTGCATTTGTTTGTTTGCACCTTCTCCAGCCATAGTACACTTAAGCGTTGGCGGTATTTCGAAATAAATTAACATGTTACTCTCCATTGCAAAACACGTGCTGCATCAAATACATATAATGCACTGATTCAAAGATCGTCTATTTCCAACCTTTTGTTTATTGCCTTCACGAGGTCGGGGTCTAGCCGCTTCCGGTACAAGCCCTTGAAGCTTATACCGGCTCGTTATCTGTATTTTTATATAGTTGAAATAAAAAATAAAGCTATGTTCTATGTTCTATGGTAGTACCAGACGGAGCGCAGATTGGTGATCGACTGTGTGCCAACGTAGAAGAAGCCGTCCAAAACAGGGCAGAACAGCGACCACTGGACGCGCCCGGTCATCATGTCCGTGGCTATGACAGCTTTGCCGCTGCTGCACCATCTGCAGCGACTTGGCGGTGAAGACCTCCGGGACCGGAACGTCGCCACCCATTGCAGCCATGCGGTCCCACAATCTCCGCACGGACTCCATGCTCGAAATCTGGCGCCATCGGAAAGTGAGTCGGGCAGTTGAAGGGTCGCTAAGGCTACGCTTTGGTTTTGGACATCACCCCGTCACAACTGACTTTTCAGTGTAAATAAAAGCAAGACGCAGGGCAGTCGAAACCTGGTCTAATTTTACGGAAGCGACTATCAACTGAGGAAGAACTGTAAGGTTTTCTGCCTCCTGCGTTGAGACTGCGATACAAAGTTCTAATGCAGGTAACACAATGGCAAATTTGTTTTGTATGTGATTTTGGGCTTTAGGGTATTTTTTTTTTATCACTGAACCTTCATATTTCATGTATACAAAAAATCGTTGGCCTCAATATAGTCGCAAAATTAGTTAAATGCCTATTGCAATACTCTCTGCGACGCAGAAAGCCGTCTACTTGAGCCATTTTCGTCTGCGCAGTCCTTCAAAGTGTGGCGTCGCTGGACATGGCATTTATTTGAAGTAGGCCTAACCATATTCTACTTGTTTCGGTCTTCAGTATCCTCATTCTCTCATGTAAAGCAAGAATCCATTTTGGTGGGTCTCGAAAAGTGTGGCATTATTTAGCTTTCAAACGCGTTTCTCTAATTTGGTAAATGTGGGACCTATTGAGATTAACTGAGTATATCTTATGAAATTTGCGCTATACGGGCAGGAACGGAGGGAGAAAAGGAGATGAGAGCCCCAAACCTGCTTTTCTCTCTACTCACTATTCAAAAGCGAACGCGGAACATCGACTGCCGGCATTCGGCTTTGCAGCAGTGAGTAGACAGAAAGGCTGCTTGGGGGGGGGGGGGGGGGGGAGCTTTTTGGGTCTGCTCACTAATCATTCCAACCAGAGTTCGGTGCTCTGCGCTCTATACCTAGCCCGGCCCCGCCATGTACAGCGATACCTGACCTGAAGCGCCGTTGTGAGCGGCGAGTTCTTCATGGTGAGAGGCAGTAGCTTGGGGTGGCGCAGGACGTCTTCGGCCGTGTTGATGCGCTCCGTGTCCGACTTGACCAGGAGGTTGGCCTTCACCTCCCCGTTGAACAGGTTAATGAGGATGAGGCAGGCGATCAGCCACACGGCAAGCAGGATGCGATTGGCCTGCGGCACGAACTGGACCTTCGTGGCTGCGATTGAGTGAGGCAAGAGACCCTTTCAAAACGACGTCCAACAACATTGGAGGTCGCCGTTTCTTGGGCACGAAAGTCTGTGATTGGATCCGTAGCCTTCGCCGAACGCTGACTCGTCTCCAATTCACTGGTGTTTTTCTTTTTGCCAACAACCTTACTACTGCTTACTCTAAGCAGACCCTTGCGCGCTTCAGGTATTACTTTTTTGTTTGTTTTTGTTCGGCATCTCTTTGTTTTCTTCGCTCATAAACGCACTATCAATTATCGGTTTCGCAACAAAAAAAAGAAATCTGCTTTGGTTGTTGTGTATTCGCGGAGGAAGAAATGAGCGCACTACCGGAAGTCTACGGTCTACAGGAAACAAAATACTGTGGCGCTCTTGTGCAACCAACTCCCTTCGACCGCGGTGATTACATGCTTATTGTTTTCAATTCTCTATTTTGACCCCTTCGCAGTATGGCTTTCGAAATGTGCGTTAAGACTGAACTCGCCTTACTCACAGACAAAGAAATAATCTTTAAGATCATTTTGAAGAAAAGTGTATTACTCTCGGCATATTTATGGATTTTTCTAAGGCGTTTGACCGCATTAATCAGATCACTCATATTGAAAAGCTTGAGTTATACGGCTTTCGTGGGGTAACTCTTGAAGTTGTGGCTTCATATTTAAAAGTTCGTCAAGAGTGTGTTGTCATCGACAATCAGCGTCCAGGTTTACAATCATTAACTGCCGGTGTTCCCCAGGGTAGTATACAGGGTCCTTTACTTTTTAATATATATATATGTATATAAGAGGAGATACAAAGCGGGAGATACAAAATAGGATCTTTACTGGCTGAGCCCTGGAGCGCCAATCACCCCAGGAGCCCAAGCATGAGCCACGCACCGCCCGTGCAGGCGGTGTGCGGCTGAACAATGTGAATGACGATGGTGATGCATTTGCGTCCTTACAGTTTCTCCCCCGTGGAGGAAGGGGGCCTCCTGGCCGTCGTGGTGATTGTGGTTAATTGGCGTCCTGGTCTGAGCGCTGGGCGAAGGGCTTCATTCGGCTCACATGAACGTTTTGAAGAGCGCGTTTGCGCCGATCGGTAGACGACTTCAGCGGTGACACGTTGTAGTTCACTGGAGATGTCTGTTGCAGTACAGTGTAGGGTCCGAGATATTTGTGAAGGAGTTTTTCGGAGAGGCCAGGTGTCCGCAGAGGTGTCCAGACCAAGACGAGATCGCCTGGATGGTAGGTGACGGGAGAGTGTTGTTCGTCATAGCGCTGTTTCTGCTGTTGTCTATCTTCGTCGGTACGAAGGCGGGCAAGTTGACGGCATTCTTCGGCCCGACAGAGGGTTTGGGCTAGGAATGGGTGTTGAGGGGTGATGTCAGTGTAAGGGAACAGTGTATCGATGGTGTATGAGACGTCCCGACCATAGACAAGAAAGAAAGGAGAAAAGCGCGTGGTTGACTGAACAGAGGTGTTGTAAGCAAAGGTAATGAAGGGAAGAATGGAGTGCCAATTCCTGTGGTCGTTGGATATGTACATGCTAACCATTTGCGATAGAGTGCGATTAAAACGTTCAGTGAGACCATTGGTTTGCGGGTGGTAGGCGGATGTGAGTTGGTGAATAACTCGGGAGGCAGCCAGAACTTCTTGCACGAGGGCGGAAAGAAACGCGGTGCCACGGTCGCTAAGAAGAAACCGCGGGGCGCCATGGCGTAGGACTATGCTGGATAGGAAGAACTGTGCTATTTCCTGAGCGGTTGCGGAGATAAGAGGAGCCGTCTCGGCATAGCGGGTAAGGTGGTCTATGGCGACAACTATCCAGCGGTGGCCAGCCGAGGACATCGGTAGGGGTCCGTAAAGATCGATTCCCACGCGGTCGAAGGGTCTCTCGGGGCAAGGCAATGGCATTAACTGTCCGTCTGATGCATGGGGAGAAGTTTTGCGGGTCTGGCAAGGAACGCACGATTGCACATATTTCTCGACGGCGCGATACATGCCGGGCCAGAAATACCGGGACCGAAGACGAGCGTAGGTTTTGTAAGTGCCAAGGTGCCCGGCTGTGGGGTCATCGTGGAATGCAGCAAGAACGGTACGTCGTAGTGGTTTCGGGATGACAAGTAGAAGTCGCTCGCCTTCAGGGATATAGCTGTGCTTGTAAAGGATGCCGTTGAGTCGGGTAAAGTTGCGTATTTTTCGGTGAAACTTGGGGTCTTGGAGAGGGCTAGCGAGGTGGTGAATTATTCTAGCACACCAAGGATCTTGTGCTTGGGAGGAGACCAGAGTCGTTGGAGTGAGGGAACTAACTGTAGGAGGATCGTCGTCGATGACGTCTGTGACGAAGTTCGGCGGAAGAGGGCAACGAGAGAGTCCGTCGGCATCTAAATGCTTCCTTCCACTTTTGTGAAGAACGGTGAAATTATATTCCTGGAGGCGGAGTATCCACCTGCCCAGGCGGCCCGACAAGTTTTTCATTGAGCCTAGCCAACATAAGGCGTTGTGGTCGGTGACGACCGTGAAAGGGCGACCGAACAAGTAAGGCCGGAATCGACCGATAGCCCATACAACTGCCAAGCACTCTTGTTCTGTTACGGTGTAATTTTTTTCAGGTCTAGTTAGGGTGCGACTCGCATAAGCAATCACGTGAGGTTCGCGGCTGGAAGGGTGTTTTTGTAACAGTACGGCGCCGAGGCCAGTTCCACTGGCATCCGTGTGTAGTTCAGTTGATGCAGTTTCGTCAAAATGCTGAAGTATTGGTCCTGAACTCAATACTTTTCGAAGGGTGTCAAAAGAAAATTGGCAGTCCGGCGTCCATTTATACGGGACGTTTGTGGAGAGGAGATGAGTTAAGGGAGATGCGATGTTTGCGAACCCACGAATAAATCGGCGAAAATAAGAGCATAAGCCCAAAAAACTTTTAAGCTGCTTTGAAGTTGCTGGGTGAGGAAATGAGTAGACAGCTCGAACTTTTTCAGGGTCAGGACGGATGCCATCACGTGAGACCAGATGCCCGAGAACTTTGATTTGGGTAGCCGCAAAATGACATTTCTTTGTATTCAACTGTAAGCCCGCACCAGAGATGCAAGACAGAACTTCTGACAATCGGTCGAGGTGTTCGTCGAAAGTGGAAGAAAAGACAATTACGTCATCAAGATAGCAGAGGCACGTACGCCATTTTAAGCCGCGCAGAATGGAGTCAATCATTCTTTCAAACGTCGCGGGCGCATTACAGAGGCCAAAGGGCATCACGTTGAATTCAAAGAGACCATCAGGTGTCACAAAAGCGGTTTTGGCTTTGTCAGATTCGGACATTGGGATCTGCCAATAGCCTGATCTCAAGTCCAGCGAAGTATAATATTTTGCTCCCTGTAGAGTATCCAATGCGTCATCAATTCGAGGCATTGGATAGCTGTCTTTTTGTGTGATGTTATTGAGTTTACGGTAATCTACACAGAAACGTACGGAGCCATCCTTCTTTCGAACCAATACGACTGGAGAAGACCAGGAACTGTTCGAGGGGCGTATGACGTTTCTTTTCAGCATTTCTGATACCTCATTTTCTATCTTGCGCCGTTCAACAGGAGAAATACGATACGGTCGATGCCGCACAGGATTGGCGTTTCCGGTATCTATTGTGTGAGAGACGGAGTGGGCTCTACCGAGAATGTCTGTGTGCGAGTCGAATGAGTGCTGAAATGACTTGAGAAGAAGAAGAAGACGTCTTTTCTGGTCATCAGAAAGAGAAGGATTGATAGTACTTCGCAAGTCAATCTCGTCGGTGCTCGTTCGATTTTCAGAAGTGTGGTCGAGTGTAGAAATGGGTAATGGGCTGATGACGGTCGAAGGAGTGGCGATAGCAACTACCATGGCCTTCGGAATGACAACGTCTAAATCGGTAACGTTAACCACTAACACGTTGGTGGTAAAGGGGCCAAAAGTTGCGAGGCAAGAAGGTACCACAACACCTTTTTTCCAGATGACATCGGGCATAGATTCTACAAGAGCGTCGCCAGTGTAGGCGTGGGCAGATATAACAGAGAGACTCACGGACCTGCGTGCTGGTACCAGGGTGTCTCTTGTGGTCGTGCAGCGTTGACTTGAGTAATCGACGTGTGGTTCCAGGATACTGTCAATGTCTAAGGTCAACTCCGGTGCACCACAGTCTATAAATGCACTGCTTGCAGCAAGGAAGTCCCAGCCTAGGATGACATCATGGCTGCATGTGGGCAAAACAATAAATTCAACGTGATGGTGCTTGCCCTGAATATTTATGCGAGCTGTGCACATGGCAGAAGGAGCGATTGTTCTGCCTGATGCACTTTTTAAGTGTGAGCCAATGTAGGGTGTGGTAACTTTTTTAACCTGCGGCAAATACTTTGCCCGATAACCGAAACAGCAGCTCCCGTGTCCACTAACGCCCGTAAGGGAAGACCTTCTACTTCAATTTCTATGACATTCTGTGGTGGCGTAGGAGGACTTAAACTTATGGGAGCAGTCGCAGTTGTGCCTCCGGGAACTGCGCTTACCAGTTTCCCCAGTGCGTCGCGCATCTCCGTTGCTAGAAGAGATCATAGGAGAGGGTGATCGACCGCGCGGGGATGGTGATCTGTGATGATTTAGGTGATTCGACGGCGAGGTGTGACGCTGCGGGCGTCCCTGTGGCTCGGGGGAGTTTGAGCGAAGCTCTGAACGGGGGTGAAGGGAGCGGCGGGGAGCCCACTGCGATGAGTTGTAGTAATCGCTAGGTACCTGTTCCTGACGGCGCCGACGACAGTTCCGCTGGACGTGTCCGGGGATGCCGCAGTAATAGCACACTGGGCGCGTGTTTATGAAAGGTGCCGTAGCAGGATGTCGGTATTGAGGTATGACGGGCGGGGGACTTGCAACAAATGTGGGTTGGCCCTGGTTCTGCCAAGATGGATGTATTGGCGGACGAGCGGCAATCTCCGCGTAGGTTGGGGTAGGGGGCGGCAGAGGCTGCATTGCTGCCACGACTTCCGCCTTGATAATTTCTGTGAGAGAGGAAGGCGTATTGCATCCGGTCTTTGTGGCAGCTGTGAGTGATGCGATTTCTTCGCGTACAATCTCACGGATGAGGTTTCGGAGACTCTCGCCAGTGTTCGGTGTTAGTGCGGCGATGGTGGGAGTGCTGTTGTTGTTGGGGTCTAGAGAAGACGATGAAATGCGACGAGTCGTCGCTTCTTGCAATCGGAGGCACTCTGCCGAGAATTGCGCCACGGTGTTAGGTTTGATGACTAGCAGCACTCGAAATGCCTCTTCGTCGATACCTTTGAGAAGGTGCTGCAGCTTTTCTGATTCAGGCATGTCCTTGTTGGCTAGGTTGATGAGAGCGAGAACATCCTCGATGTAGGAAGTGCATGTCTCCCCTTTTTGTTGAACTCGCAGGGCGAGTTTGCGCTCAGCGACATGCTTACGGGTTGTGGGCTTCCCGAAGACATCAAGCATGCGTGCTTTGAACGTTGTCCAGGTGTCCATTTCGAGTTCATGGTTGATGAACCAGGTCTGGGCGACGCTCGTCAAATAAAAAATGACGTTGGATAACTTGTGGTGGTCGTCCCAGCGATTGTGACGACTGGCTCGTTCGAAGGAGTCAATCCAGTCACTTACGTCGTCGTCGCCGACGCCAGTGAAGATGCCAGGATCGCGTTGCCGGGACGTTACTGTCCAAGCCGGTTGAGTGCCGGAGGTTTGTGTTGCAGTGGTCAGCATTGTTGAGCTGGTCGCGGAATCGGAATGGGCGGCGCTTACGGGGATGTTGCGGTTGCGGAGCTCCAGGCTTGCTCTCAAAGTGGGAGAGGTATGGGAAGACCGTTGATCACCTCCACCATGTATAAGGGAGACAAAGCGGGAGATACAAAATAGGATCTTTACTGGCTGAGCCCTGGAGCGCCAATCACCCCAGGAGCCCAAGCATGAGCCACGCACCGCCCGTGCAGGCGGTGTGCGGCTGAACAATGTGAATGACGATGGTGATGCATTTGCGTCCTTACAATATATATATATATATATATATATATATATATATATATATATATATATATATATCAATGATATTGCCAAAATTAGTTCGGAGGCAGCGTTTGCTATAAATTCCGATGACACTAGTTTTTTTTTCCGTGCAAGATAAGGAAAAGCTTGCGCAAGTAGCAAGTCGTACTCTTGACTCGTTTCACAGATGGAGCCCTGTAAATTCACTCCGTATTACAACTTCCAAAACTAAGACAGTGCTATTTAGAACAAGGAATAAGTTTATGGTTTTCGACTACAGCCTTGCTAATGGGCCCTTAATCATTGAGATAATACCTAGTATTAAAACGCTAGGTGTATTTTTTGCAAAAATCTCTCATAGGATTTTCACATTGAAAGCACCCTTTGCAAGATTTCGAAAGCCGTTGACATTCTTAACAGGTTTCGCTTCGACCTCCCTGTAAGAATAAAACTTATTTTATACAACTCTCTATTTTCTTCTCATCGAAGTTATTGTCATCTGTTTCGGGGGACCACAGCATTAACCAACATAAACAATCTTCATGTCTCCCAGAAAAATGCCATACGGAGTATCGTCAATGCCCCATGCCATTTTCATACACAGCCCCTTTTTAAGACTCTGCATAGCATTCCAGTTACCAACATGTATGACTACTCAGTAATTTTAACATACACAGCGAGCATTAAACTGAACAATCTTTTATTTCAAGAGATTGCTGGTCCAGCACGAAGTATACATTTTTATCGTACTCGTAATGATGATGTCTGGAAGGTACCGTACAGCAGAACAAATTATGGATCGCAGATTTCGAGACAACAACTGCCATCATTATTGAACAATCTAAAGAGCAACAACTTAACCATAAAAACACTAACCCTTCCCCCCCCCCACACACACACACACACACACCTCGTTCCATCACAATTGTGTTTCTGCAGCTCCCTTATTTTTTGTCTAGTGTCTTATGATATCAGTGTTCTATTTCCCGGATACAATTGTACACATGCTTTTCTCACTCGTCTTCCTCCTGCATGATTATTCATTTCGCTGACATTTTGTGACAATTTGCTTATTCACCTCTGCCAAGAAAACGGGGGTGGTGTCCAGTCAAGCCAACATGCGTTGGCTTTTTGCCCATGCCCCTGTCGTCTGTATATATAGACGAAATAAACTGATTCTGATTCTTGTTCGTGCTAAGCAGTGGCGGACTCTGGTGACTGGCGCAGCGGCTACACGAGATGCCGCGCACTTTTGAAAAGGGCCTATTAGGAGATTAAAAAATTGCTTTGTAGTCGATCAATATTTGGCAACTTTTACTGCCGCACCGGTAACCTGTGCCCATGATATTCGGTAAGGCTTCTGCGCACCACTGCAGCCTATGAACACCCTGCAGATCTAGCTCAGTGCTTATACGCGCGCCTCTGGCGGCGGCGGCGCAGCGTACTCATGGGAAAGCGGCCTCGAGAGTTGCAGCTCAACTGCAATGCTACAGCGCCGAGTGTTGCAAGGTCGACATACCTGCTTGGACTACCACATTGCCGGAAGCGCGGGAGCAGCGGGAGCGGCGAGCCGGAACTCTACCGCGCTCTACCTACGCTGACTCAAAAGTGGCCGCGCTTGGCGCTGTTCGCTGGGTGATCGGTAGCGACTCCTAGCGGACGCAGGATACCGATACGGGGTGCTTAATTCTAATTTAGACAGATAAAAAAAAGGAATGTTGAGGGCTACACGGATTACGTTTTAGTAATGAACGTTTGAATTATTGGTTTTTGTTGGTGAAGCCGCAACGGCGGTACGAATTCCAGTTTGGAATAACATTTTAACCAATTTAAGACTTTTACGAAATTCTTAAGCAATAAATATTTTGGAACGTTTCTCAGTCATACAGACGAATATATTGGTCCGTTTCGGCGTTGTTCTTTTAAATTCCTCTCAAGAAATAGGGTGTTAAAGTGGCTTCATACATGCATTTCTTTACACTGTCCGAAACTGTTAGCGTGAACACGGCATCGGCACTTTTCTGCACCCGGGATTACATGCCAAAACACCGAAGGACATCCTAAAAATCGAAAAAACCGTCAAAACCCACTCCTAACACTTGATCAGTGACCATTAGTGCGTGTCGACGATCAAAATATTGTGGAAGGCAAGTGATATGAGTGCGACTTCCAAGAAATAACGTTGGTTTATTATCTTTGCTCATGCTCAATAGCGTTCAAAACATCATAGCCTCATGCTCAAAACATTTGCAAACATAGGAATTCCCGAAAACGCTTGACGCCGAATAAAAGCGACCTGGTGTATAAAATTATAAAAAATAGAAACTACGTTTATGATCTGCGCACTTTTACTGTCGTGTCTTTTTACCGCGCATAAAGTTGCAAGACTTCTATCATGTTTTAAATTATAAATATCGTAAATAATCAAGATTAGCGTCATCAGCGTTAAGCTTTTATTTGCCGCTCCAATCGCCCTGTACAATAGGCGTAGCGTCCCCGTTAAGCCTTATTGAGCTCCATTTGCTCAATTCGGGACCGCCATAATGAGATGCAGGCGACGGAGGAACTTTGCTCCGCTGCTTTCAGGACGAAAGTTTTGCCCTTTCTAAAGGAACATAGGTTACAAGAGCATTCCTCCTTTCGGAGAGGACTATAGTGATCCTTTTTCTAAATGTGCACTGTCATGTGTGCAAGAAGTCCACTTCGAGCGCTTAAGCGTACTGTTCGGTGTATGTATAATGTACTTTTTCTTGCAAACTATTGAACAGGAAATGGGGCAGCCACTTCCAGTGGTGCAGTTTAAAAATTGGGGGAAAGCAAACATAAAGTGCTTTAAACATGATGGTTGAAACCAGAAACTCCGGTTTTTCGACCAGTCTCTGGTTTCAATCACCATGAGTTGACTTACGCCAGCTCGCATGCACCTCGACCGTTTCTTTCTATAAAGTAGTTGTTTCTAAAGGTCTGTTCACACGATGCATCTTTTAGGCGCGCAACAGTTTCGCGACACTCAAGTTTCGCGAAATGTGCTCGTTCACACGTACCACTTCACGTGCAACGACCATGACGTTTAGACTCGCGAAAATAGTTTCGGTGTTGACCATAATGTGGGCTTCAGTTGAAAGCCAACCACACAGGCAAAATTACGTGGTCAATTACAGTGCCGTAGCTAACAAAATGGCTTTTTGAGATTTATCAAAACCACTGCCATCCGACCACCCAGTATTTCCGAACGTGACACACACACACCGATGCACCGTTTTGAGTGAGCTCCGAATCAGATCGCTATTTATCTGGGGACCTGCTTTGCGCATTTTATGCAGTCAATTCACTTTAATTTGTTTTTCTCACATACTGCACGACTTGGAGCGATCTCGCATGTGCGCAAAGCCGATGGAGGCGGCAGCCTGTACGCGCGAGCAGGACATGTACCGGCGCCGAGCCGTACGCATCAATTTTCGCCACAAGCACATGGTACTACCGGCGTCCATGCTCTGCGTCCGTCTGATTTTACTGTGCCAACTGTTTCAGAGAGCGCACATGGTTTCACGTTCGCTTGTAAACAAAGCAAACTTGGTTTCAGTTTACTGGATGCTCTCTTATCCAGCGGTATCGTCGCGGCACCAACGCTATGAGCACTATTCTAATCTTGCCAACTCCCGCTAATTGTCTTCGTCCATCGCTGGATTTTTTTCCGATATGCTACTCACTTTTCCTTCGGTGGTGCTTGACGTGCTTGCGGAAGCGCCGGCAGTATCCATCGTTCGTGGCTTCTCAAACAGCTCGCTCCCCCTCAAAGGCCACGTGAGAGCGTTTCTGAACGGCCATTGGCGGCGCTTTCAGAGTGATTGACAGGACTCGGCAAAGTTTCAGCAAAAGCTCGCTCCAGAAGCGAGGTGTGCGCGCGTCCTTCTCGGATTCGTTCAGACGGCGCAACCATTTCGCGAAACTACAATTCGCGACACTAGGTGCGCGAGAAAAATGCATCGTGTGAACGGGCCGTAACACCTCGTTTGGTTGACGCAGCCGAAAGTTTCATAAGCGATCGGCGGGGATTCGTGCTCAGCCAGCAAAGATACTATTGAAACACTGCTTCTAGCCGAACACTCACGCTGTGCTAGGGTTCAAGCTGTGCCCCGCGCCTACTAAAAGAAGATGCAAAAGAAAAGAAAAAAAGAAGTCCTCTGACAGGTTTTGATATGGGAAAATATCAAGCTGCGTTGAAAAAAAGGCTTACAGCAACTCTTTCAGTTCGATCTCCTTAGCATTACTTGAGCTCAAATGCAATCTGCATAGTTGCGAAACGTCCGACTGCACGACGTTCGAAATAAGTACTGTGTGCCTAGATTTGAGTGAGTTCTTAAACAGCTCGATCGGAGCCACGTGGTTCTTGTGCTGCGTTTGCAGTACTCGCTGCAAGGAGGTGACGAACGCTTTGGGCGTCCGGAAGCGTCTACGACTTTACGCCCGCTTTCCTCTTCGCCACGCGAGAAAGCAACACATGCGCACTTGCGGCAAGCTGCACTAAATTGCATACGTTCTCCTTTGTTTCACTTTGTCCCTCTCTCAAATCTAAGATCTCTAAAAATAGCTCCCCCGTTTTTTTTTTCGTTTTTTTGTTCTGAGCATCGTGTAGTTGCATTGCAATCGAACAAGCTGTTACTAGATGGCGCCCCCCCCCCCAATCAGGCTAGGTCAAGCGTTACCGATGCAACAGGAGAACCCAGAAGAAGAAAAAAAAGTGGAAGAGTTGCTCAGCGTATAATGAGATGCAGCATAACACAGGCGGTCACTTGAGCCTCGTGTTTACTATTTAGAACATGCTGATGAATTTAAAAAAAAAAATCACAAGGTGGTCGTTTTTGCGTGTTGAAGTGGCTCGATGAGTCAATACGCTACTGTAATTGTAAATAGTTGTCTTTTAAGATAGCATTTCGTTTCGACGTGGTGTGCAGCGAAGCACCGCAAAAACAGCCCCTTTTTTTATTGCGATGACGTTTTCGTATCTACAAATATATTTGAAAGGCTTAGCCAGCTTTGGGGGTGACGCAGAAATGATGTAGCTGATACCGAGAAAGAGGGGTGGGGGGAGTGGGATTCGCGCTTAAGGGTCGGTGGCATTGACTGATAAACGCTATACATTTCTGTGCTCCTGTTGCGGCGTTCACGGCTAGTTTTGGAGGCTTTGTAAATGAAACATAAAGACGTGTCTGAAAATGGAACTTCTAGGAAGCCTAAAACTAGCTGCCGTCTTTTCGTGGGGACGTCGACTGTGAGTGGGAGATTTTTAGGAGTTTTTCTTTTTAAGTTAGTCCTACGCTGTACGAAGCTCATAGGGGCACACTGCCACCCGAAGCCGGAACACCACTAATTTATTTTGATTTAGTGAGTTTAGCCCAAGCAAGTGATTAGCGGTAACTAGGGCCCGGATAGTTGTGCAGATTCATCATAAAAAAGAACGCACGCCTTTTTGTCAAACTATTACTGCGTGTTAATGTTACCACTCTCCTATTTCCTCTGCAAGAGTCTCTAAACTAAAAACAATAATAGATGTTTTGAGTTATTCACGGGGGCGCTGAGTCACATGTGTGAATACTGCTTCGAGTGCCATCGTGATTTGTTTTGGATAATTACGTTGTGTTAAATGTTAAACAGAACCGAACACGAAAACTACGATGACATACAAATGTGTAGCGCTTGCAAATGGCTTACCTTCGAAGAAAAGTACTTCGATGTATGCGTACAAGTACTTAGACGTGTCGTAGAAAATACTCGCCTTCCTCTGTCTCCCAGCAATCCGGTAAAAGGCCGTAGAAAGCATGATAAGACTCGTCAGGGAGATCAGGAACAGGATCCAGGACTGCCGTCCCCGTCGTCGCCATTCGGACGCGGCATCCGGAGAAAAGGGAGAGGCAATGAGTAACACCAGGCGAAGTTGTTTCGCACTCTAAAAGGGACGTTAGAGTGGATTATAAATATGTCTTTTTACGGCGTAAACTCAATCAATGTGCCTTAAGCATATATACATAAAGAATAGATCATATGTGTCTTGTTTGTTTGTTTTTTTACTAAAAACATGATTAATCATTGTCGCACACCCTTTTCTGGGAGATATGATGCATCTAAGAAAAGAGGAGTGTCAAAATGCTTGGTTGTGTTTTTAGTGGGGAACAAAGAACACATAAATGTAATGTCGTTTTTTTTTTAAGTGCTTAGGGCACATATGTTGAGTTAGGGTCATATGAAGGCGATCTCAAAACGCACTTTAGTATCCCTTTAATGCCCATTCGCACAAGATCGTTAGCTTACGTTTCTTGCCATAAGAGAACAAGTTAGCACACAACCGCCATCTGTCAGGTAGTCCTGGAACTATTTCGATCTCCTCATGGATTAGAGCCTTCTCCTGAAGGCTTTGCGGCCTTTGTGAGGTGAGTACTAGGCACTATCTACATGGAATGCTCCTTTATAACGTTGTCAGAATTATTTCGAGCGAACGGAGAAATAATGACGCATAAGCCATTAGGAAATATACGCAGACCAACTGCTTTTCTGGGATACCCAATAGATGGAGCCAGTTCTTGTCTTTTCGTCGAAAATTGGTACATGCGGTTGCAAGGCTCACGATCATGGTCCAACGCAAAATCGTGGAGCACCCTTCGGATGTTCTTGCAGGTATATGGTTCTGCGATGCTCTCAGGGCACTAACTACTGGCGCTCCTCTAATCCATTCAACCCATAAAAGAAGGGATCGGTATTATGTTCCGATGGTAATTTAGCTTTGGAGGCAATGGCGCGTTCACCTCTCCTTGCGCCAATACTAAATTACTATACCGATATAAAACTGGCTCCTCCTTTTTATTTTCTCAGTGTTTAAGAATGACATATGAGTTTCCAGTGCATCACGGTGCAGCATACACTGATGGACTTTGAAAAGTGCGTAAAAACTTATTTTTTAATATATGGTTTCCGAACGACGACCTCCTTAATTGTGACTATTTAATTGACAATAATTGAGTCTGAAAAGCAGAGGAATTTTAAACGTCTTACATATTTTTCGAAACATAATATTTAGCGACAAGATTTTTGGCCATACACGTAGTCGACTTATACTACGGGCACTTGAAATACCTCGTGAACGAACACCTCTAAGGAATAGGCGAATCCGTTCGCGATCTGAACTGTGCGCGTGGCCATCGGCGTGCTGTGCTTCGCCGATAATTTAAAGAAGTTCGTTCTAAAGGCCTTCAAAGTGTGCGAGTTTTCTGCCGACCATGCTTCTTCCTAATAATTACCATATAAACTTGGCAGCGCTTGCTCAAGTTCGGTGCTCTCAAATGGGGAGAATGATATTGCTTGTTTAGTGCCACTGGAGAACCAAGACGTATTTTTCTGATTTAAGTGACCTTGAACATACCGATATGGGTGATAAAAAACGCATACATATTCACTATACTACTAAAAAAATAACATTTCAAATTTCATCGGATTGCTAAATCGTGTTAAATCTACACGCACGAAATTGTTTTTACGTATTTGATGTTTTTGAAGGTCGACTTCTCGTACAGGTTCTATGCTTATTTGACATGTAGACCATATGGCCAGTATACAGTTCTCCCATCTTATTGGCTGAGATGACTAAACAGCAATTGACTGGCGTTCATAGTTCATCATGAAGAAGTATACATGCAGAAACGTCTGTCAAGGGTGCTGGCATGGACATCTCTTATCCAGAACGCTGCACACTGTTATTTATGATGTGAGAATTATAAAATGCCATTAAGTATAAAGAAGTGTAAATATACATATTTTTTCTCGATAATGTGGCTGAGCGAATACGTGTAAACAAAAATATTGTATACTTGAACATGTAGAAAGGTATAAGTTCCTTGCAGTTTATTTTGTATCGATTTGGGAATGGAACGATTACGTAGATGACGCTGTACACAAGGCTAGTAAAATGTATGTTATACGGAGAAGTTTCGGAAATATACCCTGCAGCGCAAAACAAACATTGTATTTCTCTTTCATTGGACTAATTTTAGCGTACGCTTTTGTTATTTGGGATATGAGATAGAGCGAATTCAAAATCAAGTGATCAGGTTTGTAATACGAGACCGCCACATATCTACAAAATGCACTGAGATAAAAGACATATTAAAATGAAATATTTTTAACAAAGTAGAAAGTTCTTAATGTTGAAAGGGGCGTTCTACATCCTGCCACCACATTATAAGCATCTTCAAGGTCGGATTATTTTAAAACAAAGTAGAAACATACCTTTATCGTTGCTATTTTTTTTCCACCTCGCTTTTTAAAATATATATCCGGGATTAGAATATTCTACGGAAAAAAGTTATTACTGTAGCCGATGATGCTCGTCTCCAGCTTATATTAAAGAAATACAATGTAATGTAATTAAGCAAGCTTTGTTCGCTTGTTTTGTGCATGTATTGTTTACACTTGCACTTATGTATTCCTCTGCCTAACGGCGGTTCAGGTATAGATGCAAATAAATAGATGTGTAGTCACCTGTCTGTCAAATATGTTAATAAAAGCACCCGGAGTCGGGCACAAAGGGGTCCTTCATGCCACTTATCAGTTGGAAATTGTCATAGGTGAGTTGAGTGGCAGTAGGAAAAACCTTCCACTGAATGTATTCCAGGTTGAAGGGGCCAATTGCTACATCCGCCAGCTGAAAAATGGGAGACAGGTTAATAAGATAATTAAACACAGCAAAAAATTCAATATCTTTGTTAAACTTTTTTCGCATTTATGAGATTGAAACAACAATTGCTGAATTTGAATCAAACGAACCGCTGGCACAGGGAGAATATAAGAGAAGATTATTACCGAATAACTCTGTGTACGATTAAGGCCACGCCACCAATGTCTGGTCCCAAAAAATTCAACCTTGCAAAATGATTTCAGTTCAAAAACGTCAAAAGTCAGGAGCCTGCCTTTTCTGGAGCCTCCATGGTTATCAAAGCATTCAGACCAAAAGAAATGCTGAATACTCTGTACTACGAGGGTTGAAATGATATGGTTGAGGAAAAAATCTCCCAAATAGGCTAGTAAAAACAAAACAAAACAGAAGAGCATGAGTAGGAAAGAAGACGGCGATGTGAAAGACGAAAAAGTAACAAGTAAAAACCCAATTTTTTTACTGTAGTATAACTTATTATTGGCTTGTTTGTGAACGTTAGGAAGGCATGGTTTAAGGCGCCTTTGTGTTTGTCTTCTTCCTTGTGTCAGTTGTTTTTTGCGCTTGAAACAATGCTTCCTAACAATTTTCTTTAGATCTTTAAATTTTGTATGACAATTGCCTTTGAGAAGGTGAGAACGGCAGATGAGGGGCTTTAGTTGTCCCGCCCCCAGCGTGATCTTCCTACCTTGGACAACAATTCAGCGTCTCGTGCACCAACAGCGCGTACGCAGGCAAAGCACTGTGGAAGTCATAAAGCGCGGGCTGGAGGTCGGACATTCAAGAGACACCTTACCGTTTTCATTTCGTCAGTGAATACAGTTGGAGCGTCACATGTTGTAGATGGCAAGAAATAGAAGTTGAGAGATTCTGGGGATACGTGTTACATCGTTTTTATTATTTTTATCTTCACTTCCGTCCTGTTGTGTTTTGCAACCATGCAAAGTGTTTAACCTGTTTATTCGTCCATCGCAAGGGAAAGGCTGGTAAACAAAAGCAAAAAAAATATCTGTATGTTTTTTTAATTTTTACGTGGGGAATATGGAAGAATGATTTAAAATGTAACAATTGTCAGCTTACTTCTTTGTTGATCATCATGAGGGATCCATCTATGGACCCGTCTGGGCGATATCTCCATATTGCCCGTCTGTGGGAAACACAACCTCGTGCCTGAAGAAGTTGGAAAACGTGTTCACGTGTGACTAGGACTAGAGCAGCTTAAAGAGAAGAGTAAAACAGGTGAGTCACGCACTTTGAAAAGCTCGGTCCAAGAATAAAATCTGCCAGTTTTATTGTCGTTGACCATTAGATTAACGTCTAGTTGTGTAATTATACTACTAAATGCATTCAATTAAAACTCCACGTTTCTAGAGGGCTGCGCTGGGAAATTGCTTATCTGAAAGCAAAGTGTTACTAAGAAAAAACCGGCCTCTGACCGAGTAAACTTGCCGACATCTACTTTAATTTCAGACGGCGATTGCATTTGATATGGTATTTAATTAAAATTTCATATAAAATACTTATATTTCAGTCTTTAAATGCAATCGGCAAATACACTATGTAATATACTCTCAAAAACAACATACAAAACTTTGAAAGTAATTTAAACAGGTATTTTAAATACGTGTATTCGAAACACTTACTGCCGTCCCTGAATTATACCTCATTATCGGGGTGTTACAAGGCAGTCCCAGTTGGGCATGCCCGCGCTCGCCTGTGTATCCGCATTATGAAATGGCTGCATGCTTGATAAACAGCTTAATGTGCATTTATCCGTAATTTTATAAAATGTCAGTATGCGAGTTCACCATATATATGGAATCCACGTGTAAAAAATAGGAAAGGATTGCGTACATGTTATGCTTGTTTTGATAGCTATGCATATTCGGGATACACAACTAGCATAGGCCATTACATACTCCGAGCTTCAGAACAGAAAACCCGAGATGGATTATCAGAATTTGGCTCTTAGTGATTCCAGAATGTCTTTATAATTTTGTATGCTGAAATTTCCAGAACAAAGGTTATTTGCATAGCAGATGTCTCTCTTTCAGTCAAAGCTATATTCATCCAGTCGCGTAAACGGTGCACAAATCAAATAACCTACTTAATATTCATAGATGTCGTGAGGTTCGAGAACACCGATCCGATGACTCCATGGAGTTTCTTTATTCCATTGTCTTCGAAAGTAATCACGTACGGAGGGTACTGCAAAATTATTTGGACAATAAACAAAAGATAGGACATATATAACAGAGATACTGGCTTGTCTGTTGGAAAGAGTAACTCGTGACACTGCAAAATTATATGATAAAAAAGACATAATCTGATTTCTTTTTATGGAGTCTTCAATTGGCATTTTATTGTGTGTAAGGGGGTAGAGGGATGTATATATAGGGAGTGCGTCGATTAAACATTTAACGCGATTATTCGCCACTCTTTCATTGATTAATTAATCGGTTTTGTTCATCTTTACATGCATAATATATATATATATATATATATATATATTTTTTAAAGTCAGGATTACATTTTTTTGTTTTTGTTTTGGCTGAATATGCGATAAACGGCGCCATGCACAATTTTGATTATGAATGAACCTCGATGTGCCCGAGGACGCTCAGTCTAATATTTCCACACGCGTCTCTAAGCAAGCGCGTTTGTAACCGAAGTAAAAAAAAACAAAGCGTTCGGGGTTGATTGGGTATCGTGCTTGGCTCCCACGGAAAGGGCAGAGGTTCGATGCCTCTCCGCAGAAGCACCTTTTTTGTTGCTTCCGTAAATGTCGCACTTCGGTAAATTCGAGAACCCTGTTGCTTGTTCGAGGTCCGAATGTTCCACGCCCCGAACCTTCTACGCCGATTGTTCCAGAAACGCGTGTACATAAGAGGCTCCGCGCGGCGAGCCGCGGTCAGTCTCGCCCCAGCGCTTGATCCTGCTGTTAGGTTTCCATCGACGCCTGCGACGCTAGCGTTCTTCCGTTTTGTTTCGGGCAAACGCTCGCCTCTTTAAACGTTTAGTTTCCGTCAGTCATTCATCGCGTCATCAATTGTTATTCGTGACAATATTATGACTTCACCTGTAGATGCAAACAGGTTCGTTGATACTCTCCGGCAGGAGAGACCGCCTTTGATGGTTCACAACAGCCTCTGCTGCGCTTAACGAACACTCACACTTCGAGTAAGTGGCCGGGTCGCGTATTACATTCAACAGTTGTTTGCAGTTACAAATCTCGTCCCACCAGTTTACTTAATGTCAAAGCTATACATAAAGTTTCTCCTTCATACAGGTGAACTCGTCCACGCCTGCGTGTTGAAAGCGTTTAATTTTACTTTCTTTTTGTTAGTCAAACTTTAACCGACTAACCGGTTGAGAAAATTAATCGCGGTTCAAAAATAAATCGATTAATCGGTAGAATAATCGCTTGGGGGGGGGGGGCAGCCCTATTGTATATGCTAAGGATTTTAGAGTTTCCTCACATGTAGTAGAGAGGATTAAAACAAACTGTAGCGACCACGATTAGGTCCTACATATCTATTTACACTATTTACATTTATTAAATCTACCAACTAAACGGATTGTCCACGAACCTTACGGGATCCTTACGAGATCGTTGACCGTGCTCCTTTCATTCGCTTCTCGCGTGAGTTCGCGCATTCCACTCGTCTTCTTTTCACCTAGTTTCTGGGCGCTTCGCGCCTACAAAACAAATATCGAAACGTTGGGACACCTTTTTCGAGGCTTTGTTTTTAGTATTTCGTTTTCACTACTATAGTTCCACCCAACCAAAAAGATTTCTGTCCAAGATGTTTACGTTACAACTATCACATCTGAGCATTTATGAACTTTATGTTATTAAAATAATAGTTAAGATTTCGAAAAGTTTAAACTCCGACCTCTCGATTGCCATCACCTGTCTATTTTTCAAAGACAAGACCTTTTAATGATATCCTAGTACGGACACCGATGGCCTAAGAATCAAAGGGCGTGGCCAGTCTCGAACATCTTAATATTATCTTCCAGCCTATACGGTAGCAGAATTAGGGGATAACAACAGCGAAGAGCGAATCGCAAAGCAGGAAGGTGGCAAGCCACACCCCGCGTTCCTTAAGCTTTCGCTGCTTAAAGCTACAAACTTGCATAGTCTGCGAGACCTGGAGAAACACCGGATGTGGCTCGTTTTCCCCTCGTCTTAATTAGTCCTTCTTTGGCATCGTTTACCTTCCAATGCAGTAATATATTTGACTCCGGAGTGATCATAAGATACTCGGGGCACACCCTGCATTTCTTAATCTGTCAGCGATTGAAAGCTCCTTCGTGTGTACTGTTCTGCGGTACCCGCAAACCAACAACAGATAGTATTACTTGGTGCAGCTCGAGTGAGGAGAATGGCGAGCTATGTCACGCCAGAATGATCACGCACTCTAGATGGCAAGAAGTGTAAGCGTCATTTTACCCCGGAAACTTCGTTGTTACTGCAGCGTAGCATCGACTGATCTTCTCATTGCTTCGCCTCGTTAAGTAATTACCAGATATCAATTTTCTCATTTTATTACGATGTAGCTTACAGCTAGACACATATCATTGATGTTAATGTCCGCTACTCCTGCTACTAAAGTCGAGCACTACGCTTATAGTCAGAAAGCAAAACTCTGTGTTATGGTTGTTTGCAATCGATATTCCCGCTACTCTAATAATCCGCTGCAAAATAATTTTTGCCTACATAATTCTGCCTCAAAATGAATTTAATAAGCTTGCCGGGACCCCTGCAACCTTCAGGTGCATGTTCGCAATGACCGCAAGTCAGTCGACCTTGGCGTCAATGTGAACGACTCGTCCAACTTGACGGAAGTACGCTGCTTTTAAGGAAGGTTGCTTACAAAAATCAATCTCGTTTGAAATAATTTTAGACAGACTGCTTTTTTTCTTTGAAAACTGGCATAGCGTGTAGGTTCTGATTATTCTGAAAACATTTTTTATTTTCCTCATCACACGAACGACTTCAAGGAAATACCATGCTTTCCATCTGAATCACGATTCATTCGTTTCCAGAAAAATGCTCGAACACAGACGTGCATTAGATTACTTGTTGCTGACTTCGCTTGAAAATCGGAAGTATGTCTCTCGTTTTGTAAGTGACATTTGGAAAACTTTTAGGAGATAGGTGACCTACAGCAATTGGGTTGTCGCAACTCCCCAAAGGAAATAAAGTCATTTTCAACCCGGAACCATTAATTCCGCTGTCTTAAGACTAAGTAGAAAATATAGATTTCTTTTTACTTACATACTGTACTGGATCTCTCGATAACAGAGAGGAGTTTATATTTAAAACGCGACAGAGTGTCAAAACGCTAAGAATGAATTATTCGAGACTCATTTTATTACTCACACTTGGTCGAGGTAAGTTGCTGGGCATTATCACCAATTCAAGTCGTATTTTTGCACGATGGAGTAATTATAAGGTTGCGACTATTTCAGCGTCGAATGTGCAAACTACAACAAAAACAAGAAAAGGATGCTTTGAAGAAAATTTTCACACTTTTGATGTTAGTTTTGTCAAACGTGACAACAGTAACCGTGATGTGTTGAGCGTGTTGGTACATACTTGGAAAAAACAGCCAGAACCTAGAGAATAAGTAGTTTCACTAAACATCGTTGGTAGTCAGCCGTCAAGTTCAGGCAGTTTTTTCGAAGTGAAATCAGTCGTGATTAAATAGTTTCACGCCCCATCAAAATAAGGAATTTGTTATTATGGCGTCTTTCGATATAATAATATATGTATTAGTTTTACGTCCTACGTGAATGTAGCCGTCATTGATAGCAGTTTATTTTATTTGGTTGTGGACGGTATTCTGGGTGTTGTTGTGTTGATGGAGTCACGTGTTGCTGTGTCTCATGCCTAAGAAGCTTCGGTCCCACTTGACGCTGGATATGTCTCATTCAGCGAGCGTATATTACTGTGTGCTCGACTGCCGAACGATTCCTTTCGGACGTGGAAGTTCCTTCGCACGACGGCGATGCTGCGCTCTTGCAAGTCATTTGAGCAGGCGCGCTTACGTAAAACTTCTAATTCACAACATGGGCGAGCTGTATATTCTTTTATCATTTGTCTGCCCGTAGCAAATGTAAGTGAGTGCACTACGTACCACTGAGAGTTTGAATGATTTTCGTAACTCCAGACCTCCTCTACATGAGCGAAACGCGTATCTGAACGGTTGCCACGTCTCGCCGGTATCGCTTTGCATCTGGTTCGTGTGTTCGTTGTTTCTTTTAGATTTTGTTTCTTATGGAGCAGGACGAGCCTGGAGCGTCTTGTAAATGATCGGAACCTTTAATGTTGTGTTGTAAATGCAAACGTTGTGTCATTGGTGTGCCTTGACCGGTGCAAATGAACTACAAAGTTTTCGACACATCGAGCAAAAGTCTCCGCCACGGTTCAACTCGCTTTTTTCGACACCAAGCATCGTGTAATCGACTGCAATTTTTAGGACCCGATTTTTGACGAGATTCACAACTCTTTTTTATCTGTCATAAATAACTTGAAATAAATAATGCGTTCGGTGACGTTTAGCACAGTACTATCACAAAATTGTTTTGCACGCGGTCCGAGAGCTGAGCTGTATATTAAAGTTTTTCGGATTCCCGATGAGTTAAAAATAAGGTTATGAAATCTGCAGTCAATTGCATAACACTTGTTCACAGAAAAAGTGCACGGCGCGGATTGCAAGCGAGATTTTAATATCTTGATTACCTCTTTTGATCCTCTTCCAGTCAGAAATCATAAGTACAAACTTTGGTAGGTTGTTTGTGATGGCACGTTTGTAGGAGATATTGAAATAGTGCAGCAGATATGTTTGACGAAGAATGTCAAAATTACATGAATTATATTTTCACGGGCGAGGGCGTTGAAATATTTTCTACCTGACTAAAACTTCTTAGAAATGCTGGTTCTATGAAAGAAATTCATAATGTTGAATAAAATCAAGCGTAAGGTTTAAAGACATTGCTGTTTTGCAGAGCCTTCACACTATGGAAATAAATCGTTCTTCAATACGCCTTCGCGTTCAATCTTCTGTTGAGCAGGTGTTTTTACCAAAAACCGTATTTTACAGAGCACATTAAGTGAATGGAACAAATCCAAATTCAGTTTGTGTCGGAAACGCAATCTGCGTAGAGAATATGAGCATGTCCCTTCACATTCTCAGTGGCCGTGGGCAGATTCTAAGTTGGAGTTTAACCTTTTTTTATCTCGTCCTTTGTTAGACACTCTTCACATATTGCAGCGATTGCTCGGTCACATGCCTAATAAAAACGAACAATTATATATGATTCTAACAATAAATATATGAGACTTTACATAGATTATATAAGGCATATACCAGTTCACATGTGATCCCATATGTTTGTTTGTTTGTTTGTTTGTTTATTTTTGACACAATTGTCAGGGTGGTTGGGACAAAAGGCGAAAACGAATCACCTGACGAGGTCCCAACCCCCGTTACAGCACTCAGCAGCAGGGCACAGGAAATTAATCAAAAACAGCATAAATCAAAAATAAAACAATATATGAGAAGATAACAATATAAGGCACAAAAAATGTACAATCTATTTTGATGTGAACTATACTAAGAATACACACTAGGCACATTGAAGTATACCGTAAGGTATTTTTTGAAAAGAAACATGGAAGCTATTGTTTGGGCTAATTCGAATACACAATAATTTTTGTTAAGAAGATCGGTTATCTGGTAGGATATTTTTTGTGTACCGTAATTAGTTCTTATTTTAGGTTTTGGAAACTGCTGGTGTCTCAAGTTGTAATTTGTTTGCTTGGGTAAATATGTTTCGTAAAATAGAGCGGCATTCGTGTTTATTTGAGTATGAACAGAAATTGCGACCTTTAGACAAAAAAGATTGTCTAACGTTAATATTTGATGTTTAATAAAGCTAGGGGTAGTCGATTCAGTCCAGGGTAAATTATCAATTGACCTAACTGCGCGTTTTTGTAATGTAAATAATTGCTTAATATTACTTGCTGTAGTCGTCCCCCAGACCAATAAACAGTAATGCAGCCTCGAGTGAATCAGAGATATATACAGTTGTTTTTTTAACCAGGCTGGAAGAAGGTATTTTAACTTACAAATTAAACCAATTGATCTAGAAATATCCCTTCGGAGTTCGTTTACTTGACAAGTCCAGTATAGATTTTCGTGAAAACGGACACCAAGAAATTTAAAGGATTCCACGCGTTCAATATTCGAGTTTTGAAAAGATATACTAATTTCGCGAGTTATGGGCTTATTTTTTGCTCTAAAAATAATGTACTTAGTCTTTGCCGTATTCAGCTCTAACTGGTTTGAGCCTAACCATAAATGAAGTTGCTCCAGCCAATTATTTGTTTCTCTTTCTATGCTATCCAAACAGCTACCAGTAAAGAATACATTCGTATCATCTGCATATAAAATTATATTAGGTGTTTGTGGGATGTTTACTATATCATTGATGTAAAGAAGGAAAAGTAATGGCCCGAGAATTGACCCCTGCGGCACACCGTATTGAATTTTTGCTAAAGGAGAGCGCACATCATTGAGGACGGTATATTGAAAACGTGAGGTCATGTAACTGCTTATCAAGTTTAGCGCACTGCCTCTTATTCCATACAGCGGTAGCTTTCGGAGTAGGATGTCGTGTTTTATAGAATCAAAGGCCTTCCTGAAATCTAAAAAAACACCCAGAGTATAGCACTGATTTTCAATATTGTCTATGATTTTGTTTTTGATATTTAGCAGGGCCATTTCAGTTGATTTACCTTTTTGGAAACCGTACTGGCTGTTTGTAATAATATTATGTTTATTACAGAAATCACTTAAACGTTTGTAAATAACGCGTTCCACTACTTTAGAAAAAACCGGAAGTACTGATATTGGTCTATAGTTATTCATATTATTCTGGGGACCACCTTTATGGATCACACAGACTTTCGCTATTTTCATTTTTTCTGGAAAGATACCGGTACTTAAAATAAGGTTGCAGATATGCGAAAGCGGGGTAGATATGAAAGAGGAAACTGCTTTGATTGGCTTAGAACATAGCCCATCTTCTCCACAGGCACCGCTATTCCCTAAGGATTTAATGATAGTAATTATTTCTAGTTCACTGGTAGGTGCCAGAAATATTGAGTTATGTAAAGGGTATCCAACATAAGACTCACACGTAGGCGTTCTCGCTGAGGACATAGTAGAAGAACCGGATTCTAGAAAGTGGGAATTAAATTTATCTACAAGAGACTGACCCGAGTAAGTAACCCGCTCGATTGTAAGTTCTTTTGGAGCATGTGCACGAGGCCTAGAAACAAGTTCATTTACGGCTTGCCAGACTTTCCGCGGATTGTTATATATTGCATTAAACTTATTTTTGTAGTATTGAGCTTTAGCTTTCTTAATATCAGCGTTGAGCTTGTTCCTCACTTTCCTAAATTCCTGTAATATTGAGATATCTCTTGTCTTGACGAACTTATCATATAATTTATTGCGCTCTTTTATACGCTTATATAACGGACATGAGATCCAAGGTTTTTTTACTTTTTATATTTTTTGAGCTCTTGCCATGGAAATGACTCCTCATAACACTTTTGTAGGAGGTCCAAAAATATACCATATGATTTATTCGGTTCCGTTTCAGTTACTACCGACTCCCAGTTTATATTCGATACCTTAGAATGAAACAGCTCAATTGAACTATTATCAATTCTTCTAAATGTCTCAGCCGCATTATCAGAGCTCAATTTTAAATTTACTGGACCGACAATAAAACTAAATACACATGGAATTGTACCCATTAGAGATTTTAGCTTAAACGTAAAGAAGCAGAGCAATTTTAGTGTCTTTTTCCGCTTATCAAACGGTTTCAGAAACTATAAAAATATATTTATTACAAAAGCTGTAATGCTACAAACGAAAAATACTGCATATTGGTGCATTGGTGCCTAATTTTTATGTATTCTTGAACGAAAAACTAGCGTAATCAGTGAAGTAGCCATGAAGACGTTGTGTTGTTGAGCACTCATTATATCGAGCGCCGACTATGGTGCACACGACGTCTTCAATAATAATAAAAAATAAACAGATTAAATAAAAAGAAAGACGTTTACAATATCGTGTAACGCTGAATTAGAGCGCCGTGATTGAGGAGGAGGAGGAAGGTGCGGAGGGGTGAGTACGCCCATCCTCCTCATCCCTACCCTCCCCTCCTCCTTTTCCTGCCGCCCTGCCATTTGGCGGGAAATTTTCGCTAAATTTCCCGCTAAATTTACAGGAAAAAATTATCGCTGAACTTAGCGGGAAGTTTTTACGCTAAATTTACTGGGGAATTTTGTCCCGCTAAATTTAGCGAGAAATCGTTTCCGCTAAATTTGGCGGCTAATTTTTCTGCTAAATTTAGCGGGAAATTTTTCCGCTAAATTTACTGGGAAATTTGTCCGCTAAATTTAGCGGGGAATTTTTTCTGTTTAATATAGCGGGGAAATGTTTCCGCTAAGTTTAGTGGGGAATTCTTTCCGCTAGATCTAGAGGAAAATATATCCGCTAAATGTAGCGGGCAATTTTTTCCTGCTTAATATAGCGTGAAAAGTTCTCAAGTGAATTGAGCTGGGAAATGTTTCTGCTAAATATAACGGGGAATTTTTTCCGCTAAATTTAGCGGAGAATGTTTTCTGCTAATTTTAGCGAGAAATGTTTTCCGCTCCGCTGCGCGGAAATTTTTTCGCTAAACTTCGCGGGAAATTGTTTTTGAGAAATTTGGCGGAGAATTTCTTTTTCTAAATTTGAGAAATTCTTCCACTAAATATTGCGGGAATTTTTTTTTCGCTAAATTTAGCGGGATTTTTCCACTACGTTTAGCAGCGAAATCGTTCCCTTAAATCTAGCGGGGACATTTACCCACAAAGTAAAGCAGGGTGACATCACACGTGACGTCACGTGTGACGTCCTTATGTGAACCGTCCCAAAATTCAACGCGCGGTTACGCCGACGGCGACGCCACTCACAGCGGAAACAGGTGCCAAGAGCTGGGCTCTAAACAAATTTCAGAATCTGTGCACTGCCAGATTATCTCCCTTTGATTCTGGAGCATTGAATTTGCTAATCCAAATAATCGGAGCGTATATGATATGACGGACATATCAATCTAAAGCAAAATGTATGATGTCTTAAAGCACGTGTTTCCGGTGGCCTCAAAATGGCGGAACATAAAAACATCTGAGGCCCCACTGGGCTCACGTTGCTAGCGAAGCTTTATTGAATGCAAAGGAGCCCCAAAGTATGTCATACAAAGTTGGTACCTGTTCAGTTTCGTTCCGCATGAAGTCATCGTCGTCGAATATTCTACAAAGAAAGAAAAAAATGCTACGTTGGCATGGACTCGACAAAACTGAACGCATCGTCTGCAGTCCTTCTCCGCCATTCAGTCGCTTTCTCCCTCTGAATTTTTATTACCACCAGCGATGTCAGCGGTTATGATAGAGTTCAGGGCTTTAAGTTGTTTGAGATATGTGCTATGAAAACTTTTATTAAGATTTTTGCGACTTTGACGAGACAAGGACCTACGCCACGAAACGTTTTGTGGTGTATGGAACACACAATGTACACAAAGAAATGCTTCTATCATTACAGTAATAAAACTAATAGCAGTAATTTAAGCAAAGAAGCACCATAACGCAAAATCCTTCTTAATACGATTGCGGTGGTGTGTGTATATGAGAGAGTGTGTGTGTAGGGGGCGAACTACGAAAACTGCACCGCTCGTCTATCAAACGTGTTTTGAAGTTTCAAATTGCAAAGCTGCGTGGCATGTAGTTTTTTTTAAAGTTTGTATTAATTCGAAAAAATTGAACTCAGCCCCAAAGCGCTCTTAACCTCAGCATGTGTGGACGTCCGTCTTTCCCGCAATACAGTCGGCGCAGCGGTAAAGACCGAAAACGATCAGCTCGATAAAGAGGAACACAAACGCAAGCGCGAACAGGAAGCCGGTGAGGATGAAGACGGCTCGCATGTCCCGGAAACTGAGAGGCTGGAAAGAGCTGCTGCGGTCCTGCTTGTATGTGTCCAGGAAGCAGGTGGACCCCTAGGGGAAGAGCTCGTGGTAGCGCAACAGGGGAAACGGGCTTTCGAAGACCCACAGGATCCTGCATGAGTAACACGAGGGGACTCGGTGAAATATCCATACAACAGTAGCGAAGAGCGCATCGTCTTATGATGTACCAAAACGGACGTTAGGAGCAACGTGAAAGCAACGCGATCCTGTGAAAGTAGCGCCAACTCCCCGTATGGTTGCCATTTTGGCTCATGAATTAAGCAATTTGTTGTTGGTCTCTCCATTCTCGGTGAGTCAGTCTAGAGTCGATGGAGACGGGTAGCTTTACAGAGACATTTCTTGTATTCCGAAATTTTGGTGTCCACGCACCAACGAAACAAGCGTAGATTGTACTGCCTCCGGATGCGGTGTCGGTGCGTGGAGGCTTTGGAAAATAAATTTATTTTCTTGAATTACTCAAGAGGAACAATATCATTGTGAGATCCATGGAGATTGGTATGATTGATAAGTTAATTGCGTACACAGTCCAAAGACGCTTATATTGGCGATGAAAGCCTTCAGAACGATGATGCTTTGTGGCAATCTTGGTGCGACTGGCTTAGAATGACCCTCTCAAAGCTTCGGCTATTTGAACGAACCAATATTACGATTTTTATGGCAACAAAGACCGATTAGCCAATCGCCTTGCGAGGTTTCGGTCGTCTGTATGTTTGTATATGTGTGTGTCCGACTAACAGGCAGAGAAGGGCAATTCGCGGCGAGAAGTTTTGGTATCGCCGCATGGTGGAATTGTTTCGCAACCTAGAGTGAAAATACTTTAACCTCTTCTGCTGGTGCAAGCAGGATCAATTCCAAGCTTCTATGCACTATGAAAATTGAAACAAAATTGCGTGGGTAGCACGCGCACTAACTGCAGTGAGGAAAAAGAAGCACCCCTAGCGAATAGCGCTACTTTCCCAGTATCCAGTGCCTTTAGTTAACACTTAGTGCACATTTCCGTTTTCTTACAATACGGTACCTTACGAAAGCTCACTTACAAGTCACCGGAACATCTGTGCTTTATATTAAGCGTGGCTGCCAGTTCAGGGACGATGTCGTGACGCAAGAAAACGGTGCTGCGGGAACGGTGAGAACTAGCCTTTACTTCTATTATATTTGATGATGCGATACCCAAGCAATATACCAGCCTATTAGTCAAATGGCTTCAATACAAAAAGAAAATATAGCGTCCATCCTATTCCCCAGCAAAAATCGCCTTTCCCATAGCTTGAATTAAACTGATAAAAGGGGGATCGACACATGATTAGTGTTTCAAGGCTAAAGCTAGTTAACACTCATGCGGCAGTTCTCCACAATATTCACAGCTCCAACCTCGTGCCATCTCGTCCCCTTTCCTCCGTTTCGCGATTCGGCCACCGGGATGCGCACGCTGCTCCAGAATTAGTTAGACAGTAGCTTCCCGCTTCTCTCCTTCAGAGGTTCTCCCGCTGGTCGGCATTTCTTCCTTTAGGACGACTAGAATTGCTGACATATCCAAATATGGAATAGAAAGGACGTAATTTGACAATTCCCATCGCCGTCACATGACCGGCGTGAAAAAAGGGAGACTAAATTAACTACCCGTTTTATGCACGAAACACCCTGATTTCTGTGCGAGCGAGGTTTAACGCTATTTTGCGGAAACACCACTTTGTTTTTTGGGTAACAAAGACAATTATATTTGTGCTTTATAGTGTCACACAGAGTCATGTACCTCGCACAACAAGAGTAGAAAAATGCCTTGTGCCTCAATTTTTTCCCACAGCGCTTTGACAGTTACTTTGTGCAATGCCCAAAGAATTGATTCGAATGGCAAGGCCCGAAGAATGTTTTTACATAGAATTAGACTGAGATATGTCACTGAGCCTTACATGAGAATAAAAACGCCAGGCTCAATATCACTTAATTTGTTATAAGTAGCCGAAGCCTGTACGACAAAATAGGCGCACGGGCTACACAAAGTGCACTGTTGATAAACAAATGCATTTACCCATGGCGGCGTTAGATATTGCGGATGCGCAGGAAGTTGCTTTCTTAAGAGCCAGGAAGCGACACTGCCTTGAGGTGATGTGAGAGACATGAGTAAGTTTAGTATACTACAGCAACGCACTTCGAGCAACAGCCTTTTGCATTCCTTTATAAGTTCAGCCAATGAAGGGCTGTTGGTACACAGCTCAATAATGCTAACAGGATACCTTGCTGGGCTGGTTGGTTGAACGACATAATGAGAAACAGCGCAAAAGGGACAGGACACAAAGTAGAAGAAGGACACAGGACATACGCTGACTAACAACCAAAGGTTTACTATAAATTCCACGCGCGCACAGTGGCCCGCGCAAGCACAAGCTCTTCTTTCTCTTTCAAAAGAGATAAATGCTAATAAAGAAAGAAACAGCGGCACTAGAAGGACGTGGCAAAACGCGCGACCAGAATAAATATTTTAAAGAAAATTAAAATTCTGACAGCGGCACGAGAAAACAATAAGATCATTCGCTGCTTACAATCCACGTTCGCACCACGTGCACACCGCTTTCAGGACACAAATTAGACCTTTATAGATCGCATGTACCGTATACTAAAGGCGGTGACACTTGCGAAATTGTAATTCCCTGTTGGTCAGATGCACTGACGCGACACTAATGCAGCGATCTGGTCCACAGGCAAGTATACGCGCTGCTTTCATGATCTCTCTCTCAACTTGCCTCTCATGCGCCCCATCACCGTTGTGTTGTCCAATGCAGGAGAACACCCACAATCCCTGCAGTGTATAGGTAGATAGGAACCGTGACCACTGTCGAGCGAGGCCGCGTGCTCACGCAGCCTATCGTTCAAACAGCGACCAGTCTGTCCCAAGTAGACTCTACCACAGCTGAGGGGGATCTCGTAGACGACTTCCTTAACACAAGGCATAAACTGCTTGGCATGCCTCGTGTCACAGCGGCCGTTCCTAGGTTTGGTCCCGCTTGACATTGCGCAGAGTTTAGACAGTTTGCAGGGGGCTGTGAAGATAACGTCCTGTCCCTTCTCTGCTGCTTCTCATTATGTCATTAATGCTAACACAGATTCAAGTACAAAGTGAAATACGCATTTTTGCTTCGGAGACTACACATTCATTGATGGGCGTCATACCGCCCTTCCGCATCATCGGCTAAGGAAGACAGATGTTTGTTTGGCAGTCTACATTCAGAAACTTCTGAAAGTGGAAGGAAAATGTTTTGAAGGTTAATATGGCTCATTAAACGTTGACTAACCTCTTGTCGATTTCCCTGGTGACGGCAGGATCGATTCCATTGCGAAAATACCATACGGAGCGCAGGCTGGTGAGGATCTGCGTGCCCACGTAGAAGAAGCCGTTCAAGACCGGGCAGAAGAGGGACGACTGTACGCGACCGGTCATCATGTCGGTAACTATGACTGCCTTGCGCTGCTGGACGAGCTCCATTGTCTTAGCCGTGTAGATTTCCGGGACTGGTATCTCACCCCCCATGGCGGCCATTCGGTCGTACAACTTTCGCACTGGCTCCATGCTCGAGACCTGGACCAAAGGTCAGTAGCAAACATGTGCACGGTACTGAAATAAAGTAGGTAAAACCCGTTACTTGTTAGTCACTCAAAGAATAGCTAAGTATGTTACTCTTTACTGCGATTAAAAAATAAACTTTTTCCTCAGCTTGGAAGTGACGCGTTAGTTTCTGGTTACTCTGACTCTCTCGTTGTTATGAAGCCGTATCCGCTTCCAATTTTCGTTGCTCATAATATTTCCTCGCGTTTTTAACGCGTCAATTTAGAAATAACTATGACTATACTAAAGTCCCTTTTGTGCATCGTTTTATGGTCTATCAAGCGTTCTCTCGTCATGCAAATTACAGGCGTGAGCTGGGGTGGGAACCAGGCTGTGTACTTATGATGTAGCCGTACCCCTCAAGAAGTAACTAAATATGGTTACTCGTTCCTTCAATTAAAAAGTAACTAGAGTGCTACTTCGTTACGCATATTACCTAAGCACAAGTAACGAGTTACTCATAACGCGTTGCGTACAAGTCTGGTAAGTGGCAGTCGGGATAAAGTTACCAGTGCGGCAGATTCCAAGGTGTTCCGGCCGGCAGGGTTACAACGTGCTAAGTGAAGCCTCCTGGTCGGCGCCAGCTTAAAGGCTACATCGCCGTATCATCCTTCTTTGTTTCTTTCTCAACACCTTATGTTGTTTTCAAGAATTTACTTTTGATACTGGAGCATTTTGTTGCTGTAAGTGTCGACTTCATAAAAATAAGCGGCACAGACGTGCTGACGGCGCATGAAAAATACAAAGTATTTTGGAGCACGTTCAGGCGCGTCACACTCTGACCATGCATTCCTTTTTAGCGTTTTCTCGTGTTGGTTACTGCCAGAAATATAAAAACCCCTCCCTCTTTCCGCTCAATTTGTACGAGAGTTATGCTGCCCAGAATTGATTTTCATAACCCCCCCCTCCCCCCTTTCCCCGCTTTCTATTTCTGCCGTCCTTGGCGAAGTCAGGCTTTGCCTGTTGGTACGTTCGCAAGTCCGCACCTGCTGCAGAGCAAGTGCACACTGTTCGGTATCGTGAAATTTGCGTAAAACTACAGATGAGGGCTTCTACCCTGCCGGTTCCTGCGGTTAAAGGTTTCGCTCTAATGAAGCCACAGACTGTGATGCTGAGGAGTAGGTTGTAGTCAGATTAATGGGCACATAGATTGAGGCGCGGAGGTTTTTGTGGCCGCACGAACTTTACCTGAAGGGCCGTGGTGATCGGCGAGTTCTTCATCGTGATGGGAACGATCTTGGGATCGCGCAGGACGTCTTCGGCCGAATTGATGCGCGCGGTGTCGGACTTGACCAGAAGGTTGGCCTTCACTTCTCCGTTGAATAGGTTGTTCAGAATGAGGCAGGCGATGAGCCAGACAGCGAGAAGGATGCGGTTGGCTTGCGGCACGAATTTAACCATAGTGGCTGTGACCAGAATAAGTGTTTGGTTCTGGCGTAACGCACAAACAATCAGAGTCGCACACCCTGGACGCATGGTTGTTAAAGTGCCAGCTGAACTTTTTAAGGACACACACACAGAGACGAACAAAAAGGCAGACATACCGCTGGACTAGCAACTATTTAATGAAATCTTTTTCTCTTTAGTCTACATGCCGCCTAGTCTCTGATTTTAGAATCTTTGAAACTCTCTGGGCATGCCCTTGCGAAGGCTCTATTAGGCCGAAGATGTTCCTTACCTCGTCGAGGAGGATCTTCTTTTTAATGCTGCGTGAGAGCAGCCGTGCTCTACAGATGTTGTTTGCAATCTTCGGCCTAATACAGCCTTCGCAAGGGCATGCCTGAGAGTTTCAAAGATTCTAAAATCAGAGACATGGCAGCATGTACACTAAAGAGAAAAATTTCATTAAATAGTTGCTGAGTCCAACGGTGTGTCTGCCTTTTTGATTCGTCTCTGTGTGTGTGTCCTAAAACATTCAGCTGGCACTTTAACAACCATGAACCAACTAGCTCAGCTTCAAGCCGACCCTGGAAGCATGGCCTTAACTGGAGACAATGCCTGGAAGTATACCAGCTGCGATAAAATCTTAGAACGGGTTGTTGGTCTCTGTTAAATCAGTTTAGTGGATGAGAGATGTGAAGGAATTGGCGCCACAATGGCCATGCGGTCCTTGCCGAAAACTCGGGAACATTGCCGCATCATACCAAATATGACTTGCTCTTCATAGAACCCCGCAGAGCAGTAAAGGCAGAATGACCTTCTGACTTATTAAATGCTTGATTCATCCCCACTCTCTAAACCGGACCCTAATGACAATTTAATTAACATTAAAAAAGAAAAACAAATAATTAGGCGTTTAGGACGACAGCCTTTATTAGCGAGGTTCTGCGTCTGTTTCGTGGAGGGTCGTCCTCGCTGACGTCGTGGCATCAAGTGGCGTCATGGTATCACGTGACTTCACGTGATACCGGAACATTTAGTGTTAAGGAGAAACGTTTTGCGCAATATTCAGAGGAAAATTTCGCCGCTAAGCGAAAGTGGTCCGTGACGCGACATGACATTATGACGTCACACGACACCATGCCGTCACAATACGTTGTGACGTCACATGACACCACAACTCGCTGACACTGTTACGTCAAGTAAAATGATTGCGTCACTTGATACTGTGACGTCACAGGCCATCATGGTCAGCGTGCATTGTGATAGTGCGTAGTCTGTGTGCAGCAGAACTCGCAACGCCTCGGCTGCCGCTGCAGTTCACTTGTAGGACCCGGCAAGATACCGGGAATTTTCTTTAACTTGAAACGTGAAAGATCACTCTTTTGCCCCTGCGACAGTGACTCAACAGGACAGGTGGCTTACCTTCAAAAAACAGCACTTCGATATACGCATATAAGTACTTGGAAGTATCCATGAACAGACTGGTGGCTCTTTGCCTTCCGGCGATCCGGTAGAAAGCCGTGGAGAGGACAATCAGGGTGAAGAGCGAAGACAAAAAGAAGATCCAGGACTGAAGGTGCCGTGGTGCGCCCGAGGTGTTTTTATGAAAAGAAGAATTCCAGTGATGGAAACGGGCACCAATCTTTTCGTGATATTTGTTTACATACCACACACTCAGAAGAGTCTGCATGTGTGGTGTTTCGCTATGCGTTGTCGAGATTAATCACGTATCTGGTTTTTAGTCAGCTTTGTAAATAAAATGGGCGGCGGACGTTATCACGGCCCGTGGACCTTTCCAAAAATCGCCTGTCCTCTGCAATCTTTGCCTGTAGGAGAGGACGGAGGCTTGGGCGAGTTGGTTGTTTATGCTCGGATGAAACTGCTGGGCTGTGGAAGGCCTTCTGGGCATGCGCTGTAGGTCTGTTGTGCGGTATATCAGACGGTGCGCATGCGTCGACAGCTCAGTGACTCAGCATTTACCGCGAGGGTGACACGCGATGAAAAGGTCTCTAATGGGCATTGGTTGCAATCAGAGGCGAAGTGCGTCACATGATACGTAAAATGGCGATATGGTAACTTACAGCCTATGAAACGCCGGGCGTGTTGAGTCCCTGGTATCTTATCATTGCTACGTAGCCATTAAGATTGCATAATTAGCCGATGAGAACGACGAGGAACGAACAGCGAAGCATGAAGGGTGATAAACCACATCCTTTGTTTTTTATGCTGACTAGGATGATGTCATGATTCAAAGAAGAGCAAAGGCTAGAGTCGGAGTGCAACGCTGTGCACATTCAGCCTGGTGCGTGTGAGAGTTGAGTGACGCTTTTGATATCAAGCTCGAACGTCTTGTTGCTTCTACGAGTTGTTACTAAATCGTACTTTGACACAACTCGATTCTTTTCTAAATATTTCTTAGTAGCAGGAGGGATAGTAAGTTTGATAGCAGGAGAGATAGTGTTTTCTAGACTACTAGAACATAAGCTCTTCTTAGCAGCTCTTAACGCATGAGGGAAAACATTTATATCTCATGTAAGTGATTGCTTGCCAAATTGTTGTCATAAAAAGTTATCTTAGACTGGCAGTTTGAAATCTCTTAGCGAAGTCTGTGTTTTGTGTTTTATAGAAAAGTTACATTTGTTGCATGACCCAACAATAACCATTGAATGCACGCCGTTAAGCGTGTTATTTATGAGCGGTATCAATAAGCCGTTTATGATGGGTCTTATTTTGATTACGAAGCAAACACAGCGAGTAAAAGTGCCAAGTTGAAAAAGCATCAAGTCATTGTTGAGAATCAATGTGAAGGATAGCTTTAAGCTCTCACCTGTCGATCAAAAATGTTTATGAAGGCCCCAGAGTCCGATACAAATGGATCCTTCATGCCACTCACAATCTTCAGATTGTCGTAGAAGAAGTTGAGCCGATGTGTGGAAGGTTTTCCATTGTATATACTCCAGGTTAAAGGGTCCAACAGCTACATCAGCGAGCTGCCCAAGTATTGATAGAAGTTACAATTGGGAAATTAGTGCATTACTACTCTCACCGGGACCTCTGGAAAATTTTACGTTGTTTTTATTTTCGCTATTTCCATTTCCACTACGTCATGCCCCTCGCGCAGTTCGGTCGCAACTACGAATGTTCTGATAAGTATTCTTGTAATTCTGATGTTTTTGATGGAATTAGAAAGCAAAAATACAGGAAGAGCCGTTGGTGGATTCTTCGGGAATGCGTTAGCATGATCCCTGAAAACACCCACACGTCGCACTTTGGGAAACGCTAAGGCTGACCCCTTCACTTCTTTCTTTGGCCTTCTGTATTGCTTTCTCTATTTTTTGCACCGTCTTTTTGGCCTCGTTACGGGGTCAGTGTTTCAGTTTCCCAAGGGAGGGGGGGGGCAAATGTGGCGTTTCCCAAGGGTCATGTTAACAGATTCCCGAAGAATCCACAAAGGGATCTTCCTATAAATATTTTCGCCCCTTTTCCCTTTTTTCGCACTCTTCCTGGCAGAGTACGTCGGTGCCCTTGAATACGGTCATTCATATTACTCGTGGGAAAAACCACATGCATACCACTCGTAAAAGGAACCGCATCCATATCACTCGTGGAATGAACCGCATTCATCGTTTTAACTACACACAGACATCAGAGACAACGCACCGCTTCTACGAAACCCAATAGCGAAGAATAACCGGAGACAGCAGAGCGGCCAGTGAGCACGTACGCATTCCACCGCGCCACGGCACAATACCTCCTAGAAAACAAAGCCGTAAATAGTGCTGAATGAGACAGTGTCATTAGAAAAGGCCAACGCTAGGCACAGGTTTAACACGACAATGCGTCAACGTTCGGCTAAATTCCGACTCGAAGCCGAGCGCTGACGCAATACGATTTTCCAATCTATGTTCAGCGTTGGCCTTCTCTGACTAAGCCATCTCATTCAGCACTACTGCTTTGCTAACTAGGAGGTGTTGCGCAGCGCCTCCTCCTTTCTGGTTCCGCGCCATCTCCACACATGACTTTGCCGAAAACGAAAGGGCTAGTTTTGACGAAAACCCGGTAGTGTCTTGCAGTTTGTCAGCACAGGGGAGAGAGGGAGAGGTTGACGCGTGCTTACGTCAGGGCTTCGGACCAATGGGAGCGCCGCACGCGACAACTAACAAACGAAAGACACCGCTGGGTTTTCCTCAAAATATGCTAACATATTAAGAATGGCAGGAAAGAAAGCAATTCACAAAGTATCCTTTTCCCGAGTTTTGTTTAGCGATTGTCCTTGGTGCGGAATGTGTTTCTAAATACATGTATATTGCTGCTGATATTAAAAACTCGTCTACTTACTCCTTTATCAATCATCATGAGTGACCCATGGATAGACCCGTCCGGGGCAATATCTCCATACTGGCCATCGGTGGGAAAGACCACTTCGTACCTATGGAAGATGAAGGAAACTGCCCGTGTAGTTGGTTCACTTTCCTCAGTGGCGCCAGCGAGAGAATAATGGTACAATGTGAGCTTCCGGAAGCGACTTAAATTAGGTGTAAGTTTTTCACTTTCTTTTTTATACTGCCTTCTTGTGTAATCACCTTAAGCGTTGATTTTATTGGTTGCAATAGCAGAGAAGCCTCTTAAAGCTAAATAGAAAACAAGTTTTTTCTTTTTTTGTAACGGCCTAAGGCAGTATAGCAGAACGTGCAGCACGCCAGCACACGACTCTTGACTACATATGCTCTCAGAAGTGCTTGAATTCAATGGTCTGCTACGCACTTAAAACACCAGTCATAGTTTTTACATTCAGTTTTGGAGATTAGAAGGGAGAATGGTGCCGCTATTACAATCGGAGTGTGTTACCGATCGACTATCCCATTGCCAAATTTGCCAGCACGAGCAATATTTTGTTTCACAAGTGCATCTCAATGAAAAGTAGTGTTAGAGACTTCCCCAGTCTTCATGTTTGCGACGAGGACTGCGATCGGATCTGACTCTGCGTGTGATGTTAACACATAAAATGACGAGTGCAGTGTCTCACCGGATTGTAGGTCGAAGCGTATGTTTTGTTGTGTATCCGCTTCGTGTTTGTTTTCCGGACCACCACATTATATAACCGTAATTGGGATTTACAGAGCCCCACATAAAGGTAGATGGATAATCGTTTTTTGTTAAAGTACGTCTAAATGTTTTTCGACGACGCGACGCTGCAAGTATTGACATTTGCATAATAACATGGCTCCGAGTAAATAGTGAATGCCGAGACGATGCAACATAAATAAGTTGGATTTTGTTATTGAGTTCTGCTAAAAAGTTAAATAGGATTTCGTGCTCTAAGTATAATTCAGTTTCACCAGTAAAAAAAAAATTGGACTCCGTGCTTCTACAGCGATATCATTTTACAAAAAAAGCACGGTACCCACAGCAAGTGACTGGATAAAAACATAGCTAAACAAATAAAATAGCGCAAAAAGACAAGGACAAGTAATATACAGGACAAGCGCTAACCAAAACTCAGTAGTCTGCGCGGCAAGACGGCGAAATGAACGAAAGTTCCCTCAGCTACACAGTCAGTGTAATACGTGAGCACAGGACACTCAACAGGTCATAAAGAGTCGGACTTGGCGCCAAAGTTCGGACCTCAGTATCTTCGAATCCGCTTGATGTAGCCAAAGGACGGTCTGACGAATCCAAAAAGAGTAGATACTTCCGCGGGTACCAGTCCTTTCTCAAGCAAAACGAGATGAGTCTTGCACGACAGTAGCAAAGGCGATATGGCTGACCAGACACGAAGCTGATTCACTAAACGTAGAACATAGAAAAGGGCCCACTGTAGAAGAAATATAGCTTAGTAAGGTACGTTGTTGGGCTAGTTGGTTCATCTTAGTTAAACAAATTCATTTGGCCACGTCCTCTGGCCACGTCAAGCGGATTTCGAAGATACTGAGGTCCGAACTTTGGCGCCAAGTCCGGCTCTTTTATGACCTGTTGCGTGTCCTGTGCTACACGTATTACACTGACTGTGTAGCTGAGGGGAACTTTCGTTCATTTCGCCGTCTTGCCGCGCAGACTACTGAGTTTTGGTTAGCGCTTGTCCTGTATATTACTTGTCCTTGTCGTTTTTGCGCTATTTTATTTGTTTAACTAAGATGAACCAACTAGCCCAACAACGTACCCTACTAAACTATATTTCTTCTACAGTGGGCCCTTTTCTATGTTCTACGTTTAGTGAATCAGCTTCGTGTCTGGTCAGCCATATCGCCTTTGCTACTTGTCGTGCAAGACTCATCTCGTTTTGCTTGAGAAAAGGACTGGTACCCGCGGAAGTATCTACTCTTTTTGGATTCGTCAGACCGTCCTTTGGCCACGTCAAGCGGATTTCGAAGATACTGAGGTCCGAACTCTGGCGCCAAGTCCGGCTCTTTTATGACCTGTTGCGTGTCCTGTGCTACACGTATTACACTGACTGTGTAGCTGAGGGGAACTTTCGTTCATTTCGCCGTCTTGCCGCGCAGACTACTGAGTTTTGGTTAGCGCTTGTCCTGTATATTACTTGTCCTTGTCTTTTTTGCGCTATTTTATTTGTTTAACTAAGATGAACCAACTAGCCCAACAACGTACCTTACTGAAAAATGGATATAACACAAATTCCACACAACAAACTATCCATAAGAAAATAAATTCAGTGCACTATTTCTTCCACGAGACTCATTTTAAGTATCGCGACGTGATTCGGTTTGGTACTTTTATTTCCGAACTCTGTACGTTTTTTCGAGCAAATTTTATTCGGTGACATTCGTCTGCATTACAATACACCTACAATCTATTTTTTCGAGTTTAATGTGATCGATTCATGGTTAACAACTGTAGGTCAGTCTCCTCCTTCGTAGTTTGTCTAAAGTTTATGAAATTGTTTTGCACACCCGCCTTTATGCATATTTTTGTCAGAAGATTATTCCTGAGCAACATGGTTTCATGAAAGTCCGCCCCACAGAAACGAACCTGTGTTCCTTCCTACATCAGATTGTACCATCTGTCCATAGCGGATGACAAGCGGATGTAGTCTACTTTGATATGAGCAAGGCTTTTGACAAAGTTAATTATCGACTACTGTTGAGTAAACTCTGCAGTTACGGTCTGTCCCTTAGGTACTGTCATCTCCTCGATAGGTACCTTTCTATCGGCTGAACTTTGCGCGAGTATCCGGCTGATTATCTGCTCCTTTTTTATCTACTTCTAGGGTTCCTCAAGGCAGTAACCTCGGTCCTTTGCTGTTTTTAATTTTGTAAATGATATAGCTTCCTGCATTAAACACACGCGGTTTTTGTTATTTGCTGATGATATTAAGTTGTTTACGGCGGTTAAAACGGTTGAAGATTGTGAATGTCTTCAGCGTGATATAGGTTCTATTTCGGCGTGTTGTTTTTCCAATGACCTACTCTTAAATGAGTCAAAGACGAAAGTTATGTTCTTTTGTAAAGCGTGAAATTCTGAGTTTTTCCTATGTACTAAATTTCTCCGATATTACACGCGTTGAGGTCATCCCTGATCTAGGCGTTTTTATGGATCCTGCAATTAATCTCAATCATCACGTGACTACAATTGCGAATGCGTACTTCTAGAGTGCTGGGAGCCATTACACGAGTGACACGCGGTTTTCTAAACCACTTTGTATTTTACGTTCGTTTTTGTTCACTGGTGCGTAGTCGTGTTGAATATGCCTCTGTTGTCTTGAACCGTATTGGAGTGACAAATTCAGGTGTAATTGAGAGTGTTCAACTGTAGATTCGTTTGTGTTTTGTTTGATCGTTATTTTCAACCGAATTATTTCTATAGTTACGAGAGGATTTGTGAACTCGTGAAATTAGACTTGTTGCACAACAGGAGAACAATTCGTGAACTTACATATTTGCATAAGATTGTAAATGATATAATTGATTTCTCAAGGCTTCTCAGTCACACCTACTTGCACGTTCCTCGTAAGTCTTGTAGACTTTATACTTTGTTTTACCCTACCGATGATTTTTAATATGCTGCACCCGTGACACGCCATACAACTGACTTATAAACTATTTAGAACATATTTGTGGAAATGCTAGTCTTGATATCTTTTATGAAGAGCACTACATTCGAAAGCTTGTTGATGCTATTGTTTTTTCCTAACGTTTCCCTTTTATCCTGCTTAACATTTTACTACTAATTGACTGATTGATAACTGCACCACAAAGCGAAGCGTTAAGCTGTTGGCGGGTCACTTAAAATAAGAATAAACAAATAAATGTTCCTAGGAGCAAATCTAAAAACCAGGTAATATTTTGTGCACATTGGTCGAAATATCTAGAATTGCTCGTAACACAAAATGGGTCGTGGAGGATAATGGCACGCTAAACTATTTTTTGTGTTGAGGACATACCTGCGAGATGCACATTTTATTCATACACTCAACACCAACGTTTGTTCGGACGTTCCGTGTCCCTTTTGAAGCGCGATACCGCTCGCCTTTCTTAGGAGCTATGTTGATTATGAAACAACGATGATTGGTGTACCGGCTACGTTGCAGGGCAGATGCAGGAAGTTCTCGAAGCGTAGTATAACTTGTCAAGGTCTGGTTTAGGACAGCCCTAATACATTCTCGTACGCGCTGCTTAGGAACAAGCCGACACGAGGTGTGGAAAAACGTGCAGTTCCCACACGAGGTATGTGTACTGCGCCTGCACACAAACCAAATTCGAGTGAAGGGAAGCGTCCGCTCATGCGCGGTGTTAGTAGAGGCGCCACCGAAGCTGCGTGACGTCAGGGCCGCTTGTTGGTGTAACAGCGAGATTAACCGCTCACTCACTTGAGGCAAATTACATACGTGATATTCATCGATGAAGTGATGTTCACCAGGGATGATCCAACGATTCCATGTAGTTTGTTTACCCCGTTGTCTTCGTAGATGATGGTGTAAGGGGGGTACTACCAATACGAAAAAAAAGAATGAGGCACTCAATAATATTATTAATGGTTCGACGGGTTCAAAAAACTTTAAACCCCCAATCGCGGAAAGGAAGGCTCCACTACACTCTAACGAACCTGGTGGGTCTATATTTTCCTCGTGCCACTTGGGAGAGTCAATAGCTGCAAGCTGCGGAGGAAACTCAGTGAATGAAGAAGCTGGAAAGCCCTTAAGACCTCAAAAACCGTTAATGCTGCGACACTGAGCGTGATGTTTCACGTGATCAGGTTATGACCAATCTGATAAAGAACGCTGCTTTTTTGCTTAATTTTTTTAATACCTTAATTTGAAAATTTTCTTCGTAGATCGCAGAAAATGACGCTCCCATGGACTCTGCTGGAAAATAGACGTACTGAATTTTGACGCTACAACGTCTCACCCGAAGTGGTGTGTGTACGACAAGGTTGTGCAACGGGAATAGATTTAACTATGGGGCGGATGCACGTGACACACTTTCGGCTCGAAATTTCTAACACCCTCTGATTGAGCCCCCGTAGATCGCGTGGACGCGCCATCGCAGGGACAGAGTTTATCGTTAATGTAAGTGTCTTCGGCTATAAACACTCAACTGAAAGTCTTTACCTGCAACAATCTCCAAAATAATGAAATTTTTAGTTATTTCGCTTTCGTCGTGAAATGTCTTCAATCGCAGTTATTAGCTGCATAGCCGATCCCGGAGGTGGTGGAATACCCGTCGTTCTGCGCTCAGGGAGCCGGGAGGCCACATCACCGGTGAAGCGGAACGATATATTTCGCATCTATATTACCATTGCCCTATAATCTATTACGTTCGCCCAGCGATGATTTTTGTCTCCGGAGATCAAATGTAACTCGCGTTTCAAACTGCATTTACTGCTCTTTTGCACATGAGCGCGTTGGTATAGGATACAATTTTACAAAATAATTACACACACAAAAAAAGAGAACACGGACAGCTTATCTTCCGGTGCTGTCCTTTATGTGTAATGATTTCGTAAAAGATTTAATCTGTATTTGTTTAGATTGTTAGTGTGACTTAAGGTTCAGTACGCTTGCGTTCTGTTTTCGTGTTTCTTTCTTTCGGTTTCTTGTGTATCGTCTAGTAGTGTTAGTTTACCTCAAATATAGATATTTATTTTGTTCAATTGATTCTGTAATAAAAAATAAATATTTTTCATTTCATACTCGTAATCATAGTGAGGGCGGAGGCGAGCTGGTGCAAGTTTACCATATTCCTAAAACACCTGCGACTGGGTGAGAAAATCTTGAAACAACCAAAAGCCGCAGAAGGGTATGCACTTTGGTTAGTTGGTGATTCATAGTTCCGAGGGTAAAAGCGCTGCAAAAGAACAGACAAGTGAAAGAGACGAACAGCACGGAGCGCTACTTCAAGTTGAAGTTTACTGAGGAAAAACACATACATATGTACACCGTAAAATGAGGACATGTGATGACATAAATGCGACATCATCAAATAAATGGTTATTTATTTGCTACCCACTTTACGAAATATTTTAAAAACGCCACCTCAGAGCCAAACAGGGCTGTCGATGGAACGCTGACACACGTGCCTTCAACGTACTCCGTCATGAAGAACGCTTCGGAACGCTTCGCCTTCTCCTTTGTTTCGGTTTTGGGCTAGAATAATGGTGTCAAACTTCGGGACACACCCACATCTGTTACAGTGCACAGTCAGATTTCCCGACGGTGACGACCTTACTGAAAGTGCATGTTACCTGAGTCTATCGTTTATACAACGACCCGATTGGCCCATGTATATTCTGCCATATGATAAACGAATCTTGAATACCACGCCTTCGCTGCAATTTACGTTATCATTGCCCAAAACCGAAACAAATTGACAAGGGTAATATCCGAAGCGTTCTTCATAAAGTAGTGTGTTGAAGGCGCATTGTGTCAGTGCCCCATCGATAGCCTTGTTTAACTATGAGGGGATGTTTAAAAAAAATTTTTCGTAAAGTGGATTGCAGATAAATAGGTATTGATTTGATGATGACGCATTTCTGTCATCACATTTCCCGATCTTACTGTGTATATATGTATATTTTTCCGTCAGTAAATTTCAGTTGCAAGTAGTGCTCTGTGCTGTTCGACTCTCTCACTTGTCCGTTGTTTTTTAGCCTTTTATTTTCGGAACAACAAAAAGCCGAAGAGGCAGGGAAAAAGATCACACAGACGATTTTTATACACGTGTCTCATAATTTTATACATCTGTCATGGATAAAATTTGCGGCAGTATCGTATACACAGCGCACCCGTTTATTTATAGGGTAGATTAGCACTAAATTAATCCCGAGCGTAATTTCGCGTTTTGGAGGACATCCTCCTTTTCTCGACGTTCTGAAAAGTGTCGTTGTTAAGACAGCGGTAACTTTTGTTGGTAAAAAGATTGGCTCTAATGAAAAGGACGAATCTGAGTGCACTGCTACTGCTCTTCTCTACAAAATTCAAGCGTGTATTATCGGTTCCGTCGTTAATCCACCCGATTTTAGGAAGTCATAAAACCCACACGCTAATGTCTAGATTGATGCTTATGTTGAACTCAAGATTTTTTCCCCTGCAGTACTTGTCGCGCTCGGTATCTAATGATATAATACTTCTGAAACTGTTAATAAAAAAAGAAGCAAATAGGAAGGTAACAATTTTGTTTTGTTTTGCTATGTAATTCTTCTAATGTCGGGTTATGTCTCTAGAATCCAAATGAGATTATGTGGATATTATTTTTCTTTTTTGTTCAGCAAATAGTGGTCGGAACAAAAATCACCATAGTTTTTTTGTTTTTTTGAAGTTCATTCAGGCTCATATGCCGCGACTAAAATGGCAAGACTTGGCGACAGTTTCTAGACATTGTTTTGTTAAACCGCAGTGCTATCAAATACAATGACTGACAAGCGAACACGCAAACCACATGATCAGCGAATTTATCTTTCTCCATCAGTCCATGTTTTCAATCCTAGTCTAGTGAGAAATATTGTTTTAAAAACAAGCCTACTTTCTTTCCTGATACATTTTGTGAAAAATGTTATTTACGAATAAAAATATCTTGCACACGCGCTGATACAGTGATGTCTCACTAATATAGACATATTCTTTCCCGTAAAAAATTATCCATAATATGAGTTGTCCATAATAACGAGAAAAAAATTAATGTATTTTTCCAGTTTGTCCCCGAGAGTGGTGTCCATATAGCGGGGTATCCAGACTAACGGGGACCGGTCCATATTGACGAGACATGACTGTATTGTCATATAAACTTGGCAGCTATATTGTCAAATTTTTACCAATCGCTAGTCGGCGGCAGCAGTTGGTGCATTTTACCGGAGCGATCACAAGGCTATAATGCATTTCAACAATATTTACTTGAACATAGCCACTCGTGCCTGCAATAAAGATTAAGTGAACTCAGTCACCCATTCATCCAATGGCGCAAAAGCTCTTACCGGCACTCCAGCCACTTTAAAATGCATGTTTACCGCCAAAGCTCCGACGAACGCACTGTCACTACTTTAGAAACCAACCGTCGCAAAGCTCTATTTTATAGGCTCTAGAAGATGATATTCGAATGCTCTTGAGCAACTTTTCAAGTCAAGAGGCTGTGTTGTTTCTACAAAACAATTCCCAAGCTGTGGCATTCCCTACATCATTACCAAACGATATTTTTCAAGATGGCTCACACAGTATTACAGACGAAGGGGTCTCTGTGTGCGCAGTCACTTACGCCGAAACGTGAGGCTGATTTTATTGTAGATGTCGTAGCGAGCTGATAGAGTATTCCCCGGCCGCCTTAAATTATATAGAGAAAACATAGTGAGAGTTTGAGCTCAGACTAATGACAGACGTGACAATGATTTCGATAACGACCCCTATGAAGTCGTCTTTTAAGTTACCGAGTGTTTACTGGGCTACATTCGAAGAGTTGACGACATCTCTACAGTCGGCTTTTGCAACTGGAAGACTATGGCCCCAAAAAATTAATGGATGGATACGGGCGTGTAATCATTAAATGGTGCATCATTTGCATAGATGGCCATAAAAAGTTGGTCTGTGTCTTCTAGGGAAAGAATAAAGTGATGTTACTGTCACAGGACCCTCCGACAACTGCGACATTAATTTAGCACCGCACACAAAAGTCTATCGTGATTTCTACACGTAGATCATTTGCAAACTTTTCAATAAATACAAGAATTAAAAAACGAAAATCCTGCGTCTAATGTAGCGTTTTAAGATAAGTTACTCTACGTTTTTCTTTGTATTTTTGTGGTAAAAATAACGAAGGCCCATAAACACTTGTATGCAATTCGTTTTATCAAAAACGTCAATTTACAAGGTTTTCTACTTGTGACGGCGGTGCCAGAAAAAAACAACTCAAGAAAAGTCAAATTTCGTCTCTTGAAGGAGATGTAAGGAACGTTCAATTGATAGTTGCGAAAAGTCCTTAGCGGTAAATTTCGAAAATTTCAGCTCTGATCTGTCTTTGTTTTCGTCTTTGTCTTCGTGTATTTACAAATCATGTACTAAAATGCCCTCAAATTTACCTTTAGAGGTGTTTACTTATTGTTGCATTGAGACGGATTTACACAACCTATGATTCTCTCGCAGAATGGGAATATACATACTATATTTGACTGTTCAGGATTCTGCCTTAGAGTTGCTTGTTCGTATATTTTGTCAACCCCATTGTAGAGCCTAACGTTTATTGTATATCGACCATCGTTTATTTTGTTGCAGCTTCGATTACTGTTTAGGGTTTGTCAAGCCCAAATAAAGGTTGTGTTTTAATAGCGGTCCACGAAACTTTTGTTTCTTCAACGGCTCTTGAATTGTTTAACAGTTGTTATTTGACGCGCCGAATCAAGAGCAGACAGCTAAAATACAAGAAAGTTATGACAAGTGAACGAAAGGTATAAAAGAACGGAACAGATGATAAAGTACGAATTTTGCTGTGGTTTATAAAAGAAAGTAATAACTAGCTTTTTGTAACAAAACCTGAGTACGTGTCTTGCAGTCTTATGACTCCGGATTGTTTCTTTTGAAGGCAAACACTTTGATTAGATAGCGGAATTACACTTTTAAAACACGACAATCAACATTACCACAAAAGAAAAGGGAGGCGAGGGAGTCGTAGAGTCTGCAGAAAATTAGCAGTATACTTTCGATTCTGTTATGAGCAGTCAGTATCCCACCGAGGCAAGGCATGGGAAGGCATTTCGAGCTACCCTAATGTAATAAGAATAATCATCGCATTTTTGGGTTAAGAGAAATTATACGGTTAATGAAGGAACAATTAAATTGATATCACTTGAAAAGCGTATGGGCGTGAGGCTGGTTCTTAAAACATTATTGAACTGTATGCGCTCCTACGAGAAAAGTAAGAATCAGACACGCCCACGTGCAGCAGTGCTATATACTCTAAACGATTTAATCTTCGCTAGGACCTCATTTTCGCGAATTTCGCGAATCGATTTCAGTTTGCTAAAAATGGTCCCGCGAACAACTCCGGTAAAATGTAAACACATCGTAATCTATATTGAGATCTCACCGCGTCGCGAAAATTAGAACCCGCGAATTATTCCAAAACCTCAGCTTTGACCTAAAACACGGAATAACGAGCCCGCGAAAAATAGGTCGTTGACAGTATTTATTTTTCCTCTCCTCTTTAAAACACTTGTGCCCTGACAACCGTCGCTCATAACAACGCGTACAGTATGGCGGACCGGGAGGCTATGAGCAACGTTTATCCAGTGTGCAAAATACCCGGATGTATGGGCGACAAAAGAAAACTGTTTTTCGGAGCACAAAAATAAACTTCGCATCGCCAAACGCTCAATATCCGCCAAAATGTAGCGCTAAGAAATGGGACCAGATGCCAATGTTTTCGAACTAACAATTTTTAATTTAAAATATCTAAAAAAATATTTTTTAAATGGAACATGGGGATTATTTCCGGTAGCAAACGCAATTTACCACCATGTATTTGTGGGCATTCTTGGCGGCTATTTTTTCAATGAAAATGGCCAAAAATCGTCAATAAAGTTTGACTCCGATAACTGTGAGTTTTAAAAGTCTATCATCTGCTACCAACATCTAGGAGGACTTTTGTTTAGGGACTGAGCCTTCGGCCAAATACTTCACTAGTAGAATGCATTCTACGCCGCTCATTTATATTAGACAGAGCGCCTATACCAAATCCTCCACTATCGGCGTGGACAGCCCGCGTTCGAGAATGTTGATTTACATGAGAGACGGTAGGAACGTAGAGGAGAGGCAATCGTGTATTCGCTCTGGGCGATATGATCACTGATGCTGCGTTGTCCAGGCTGTGGTGCTTTCGTGCTGCGCCGATGGAATGGGCTGCCGTGAAGCGACCGAGATAACGGACCCGCCGAGAAAGCAGAAATGGCTGTCTCCACTACCCCGAGGCTGCCCACGACGATAAGTGGCAGCAGCCATCTCTCCCGATTCAAAGGGAAAAATCCCGACGCTCCTCGCGTATCCAGTTTTTCCAACTACGCACACGCTGTCGGCTTGGAGTTTCGTGGAGTTGGCTGTATTCTGCAAAAAGTTCAGTAGTGCATATTTTTTTATTCTTTTTAAATTAACAAAACCTTTTTTTTTTTGAAACACGCATTAGGTTTTTGTTTAGAAAGGAAAGGGATGCCCATCATTTTGACTCCGAAACCGAATGTGTATTGGAGCCACAGGCCGATCATTCCAAGTTTTATTGGTTAGGATAATTCAGTCAAGAATAATGATTTTGTTTGTTTATTCATTTTGGGGTGAAGAGCAAAAGGGGAATGAAGGAGAGGTGTGTGCCTTCAGAGTGGGGCAAGTCACTGCCTGGGCAACCCCAAAGATGTGCATTTCTTCCCTCCTTTTTTTTTTTTTTTGTTCCTCTCGATAATTTTATTTTGGTTGTTAGGCCGCGGAAGTTTCACTCCAAAATTGGATATGCGGCAGCCGCCCGCTTCTCTCCTTCACGTCTCTTCTGACGGGCGGCACGCCTCCTCGGGAGTGGCGTAGTGTATCTAGATTTGTGAGTGCTTTCAACTGCTCGATCAGGGTTACGTGCTTTACGAGCAGCGAAGGCAAAGTACGAGCTGGGAAAAGGTGACGAGAGCGTTGACCTTCTGCAAGCGTCTCCGCCTTTCTGCCCGCTTTATTCCTGCCACGTGACAACGACACGCACGTGCATCGGGGTCCAATCTGGGCAGGAGGCGTTCACCATGAAATTGCAAATGGTTTGAGTTGCTCCCTCTCCTTAATCAAGGCTTTCTGGTGTGGCGATCACACTCAGGTTCTTTCATTATTTTGTACGCCATGGGGTTTTAAGTTGATAATTCACGTTGCTCTGGGATGGAGGCCCAGTGTAACGCATATCACAACCATTGGCACACCGTGGACACCGAAAACATAAGGCAAGCCTGTAGGTTGTTGCAGAAATATGTCATCTGCGGCAGTAATTACGGACGAACGTGGAAAATGGTTTCGTTCCAGCTGTGCCAGTAATGCGCTTTTTAGAGCAGCGGACAGGCCTCCACCAATTATACTGTTTCTGTTTCCAAAATATCCGTGGCATAGCGGATGCTGAGTAGAATTTAACTGCTCTCGATCTACTTTTCCCGGGGAGGATAAAAAATGTGTTTTCGAGTTCCCGTGTAGAAATAGCGCTGTGTTATTTGATATTTCTTATTTGTTTTAAAGGAGATCAAAGGGCTGTATATATGTAGCGAGTTATTTTATTTGGAAATACAATGGTTTCTGATTTGTGAAACAAACGTTGCAGATAAAAATACCCCGTTTTGCCCAGGAAGCACACGTTAATACGGGCACATTTGACAAACACTACCAAGTTGTAAGTATGAATTGATTCGTATTAGCCGCCTTGTCTTTATAAATGAGTTGAAATATAGCAAAATTATTAGAATGCGCCCCTGAGGCCTATATGATTGTTGTCCGAATAGATTTACCAAAATGGCAATTGCTTTTTCTTTTCTTTTTCTTTGGGGGGGGGGGGTGCATTTAGCAGGCCGTAAAAGCCTTTTTGTTTATGCCTAACCAGTGTTACAAAATAAAAATTAAATTTCTCTTTCATTAGAGCTCAAAGAAATCTGGATTTGGTATGAAAACTAGTGCTTCCATTCTTGTGCAAAACATCTACAGCAACAAGAGGTCTAAAGAAAATTTACGATTCTTGATTTACATTATCATTTTCTAAGCTGGTACCAGGTCAGTATTTTATTGTGCAATGTTACATGTTTATGATAGCGTCACCTTGGTAAAACCAAAACCACCCTAGAAACTTTGTATGTGTTTTTCATGTGGCAACCAAATTACAAGGAAAGAGAGGAGAAGAGTTTTGCGCTCTAAAATTTGAATTTTAGCTGTAAATATTTTAGAAGAATCTGTTGATGACTGAGTTTTGCGAAAAAAACGTTAGGCTTAACTGTAACAAAAAGCCGTTACAAAGAGGCTGATGAAACATGAAGCGTACATGGGCCATAAAAGGTAATGCGCATAAACCATATAAAAGCATACATTAGTCATACTTATTCATAGTAAGGGATATGTACCACACGGCGCCGCGGTTATTGAACTTCGGACTGTGCCGTTCGCATTCCGACGCCTATTCAATAGTCGCAAGGAGTTTTTTTACGAATTAATTAACCACGCAAAATTAATCATAATAACGCACGGATAGTGCACCCATGGCACATTCTATGCCCCCCGGGTTAACCATAATATTGAAGAAAACTGTTAATAATTTTATCAACTTAGGCAATGAGAACTACAAGCCGTTTCGCGCCCGTCTTTCGGGCAAAAGGCGTTTATACCTTTGCCCAACAGAATTGCTTGCCGACTGAAGTGAGTTATAAACCACCTTCCCATCAGTTGAACTAACTGAATGACTCCTAATGATTGCCGGCAGATTAAATAATTGCGCAGGATGTCATAAGAAAACATCGGAAAGCGTGCGGCGCTATATTTTTAGTATACATTCTGAACTATCATTTGTGATTAAAACCAAGTAAATCAACAGCCAGCCAATAAAGGATTTTAATAACATGATCATGTCTCACTTTAATTTACTCTTTCCAGTTTGAATTCCTTACAACTGTAAATGGGTCAGCCACACGTGCTTTACACTTACCATTAGTGACATGTACAATAACATGTGCTTTTTGCGTTGCATTTTGGGTTTACAGAAGAAACTGTTCTGTAAAAGTGGCAAAGTAAAGATGAACACATCAATGATGCTTCCAATGTTGGTCATACTTTTTGGAGAAATATTTTGCGCACAAGCAAGCTCACCAAACGCCATCTCTACTTCTGGGGAGTTCTACCAGGTAAAATGTGCTTTTCACATTACATTTAAAGAGTTCAGGAGCTGACGACGGTGTACTGAGGAGTGTTGGAACAAGCATAAAACAAATAAATTCTGTCTGCGTCTTTTTTAGTGAGTAGCTTTATGCCTGTATTCGAAAAGAAAAATACGTCTTTTCTTTATATATTTTTTTCAATTACAATTTCCGTGTGCTTTTTGCTCTCTTTTTTTGTATCAACTAGAATAATATCATCGAACAGAAAACGAATAGGCCATAAACGTCCCTGAGTATGAGGCATTGAAACACTCTCAAAACAGAAATAACTGGTGTACATTTAGTTTGTCTCGCAAAATGAGGAGAAACATCCACATTAAACTTCAATAGAATAATGTGATTCAGCTGCCAAAGCTATATTGTTTTCTAGCCATTGAACTTGTATGTACACTCCACCGCGATGTACCTCGCCCTTCCGGTTGGTTAAACTGATTAAAAATTGAAATAATTACGGTTTCAAGTGCGTTGTGAGAATGTACGTATGCTGGATCCTATGACATTGCGTTTACATTTCTTCGATTACATTGCTTTCTAGCCTCTCCATGGCAATCTGTTGTCCATGGAGCCATGTGATCGCAATGCAAGCCTCCAGGAAGCATCGCAAGCCTCTGCTCCGTCGGAGCTGTGGGATGAAACCTTTGGAGATTGCAATAGTGATCTCAACTCAATATGGAGATTTTGTGACCATGTGACAGCGAGCAGCACAACCTATCGCAGCAGCGCGATTTTGATCGTTGTTGGGCTGTTGTTAGGGGCTTTTACGTTCTAAGGTCCCACACCAGTGATCATTTTCATTTACTTTGTTTCTTTGGGCTAATATTCAAGCTAGCTATATTATAATCAAAGGGTAACACGCATAGTTTGTTTATTCTATATTAGTGTTTTTTCTTGTGTTTCGTAGGTTGCACTTTAAAATGTTAACACATGTAATTTCTCAAGTTACAGTGTTAAAACTTCCACGATATTCTATGTACATAGCATGTGAAATGTCAAAACTTCGAACAGTAAACACTCTTTTGAGGCTTTGTATTAACTTGAAAATAAATTTAAGATATAAACACGTGTTTCTTTTTCTACCAAAACATATGTAGCTAAGTTTACAGGAATTAGGTAGTACTAAACTGAGTAAAGTTGACTATCATGGGATACACTGGCAGTTTAGTATTAGACAACGAACCTTTCCGAACGAAATATGGTATGTCATGGGATACTCGTATCAAATATAGATAGTGATACACGCTGTTGAATTCTTTTGTTCCCAAGCTCACACAGAAAAATATTGTTTCTCGGTTACGGTTACGGTTGCCTAGACGGTCGGTTTCGTTCCCGTTTTTGTGAGTTCGGGTCATCGGAATTAAAACCGGTTGAGTTTGGTTCATGCAGATCAAATACTGAATAGTGGATGAAAGAAGGCTACTCTTGGGTGTTTTCATGTAAGATCGTGCAATGGCTGTCCGGCTAATATTTTTTGTTTCGAAAATATATGTAAAAGCCATGTTCAAGGGAGGAAAATTCAGCTATATGTGAACACTGTATCTGAATGTTTTCCAGAGATAAACACTTAAGAACCTTGAAGCGTGGACATCGGCGATATTTCAATATGGTAATTTGAACAGCCACCAACGTCACACCAAAGCAGGAACATTGTTAAGAAAAATATTTTATACTACAGACACTTTGCAACATGCACAATAAATATTAAATATTGCAGTTATATATTCCGATGCGAAAACAATTACGAAACAAGTAAAAAAAACACGTTTAGGAGATACTTAAACAAAGTATTTACCAACAAACAGTTTTATGCACAATGTTGGAAAATGTATCGAAATGCGCATCTGTCTTGAAATTTTGAATACGAATATATTGCAGAGAGCAAGATCCCTCTGCGATTCTCTCAACCTTCATCATCTTAAAAGCCTAATCAGTGCGCACTCCTGGCAATACCTTTCTATCTATTTCTCGCCCAAAACACACTAACCACACATTCCACTTCAAAGCTTTATTTAAGAAAAAAGCTGCTGGCGGAAACCCTTGGTCCGGTTCCTTTAAAAACAACTCTCAGTTATTGATCTCCCTCACCCCTTCCGCATTGACAACTCCACATTCTTGCTAAAGCCCTTAGAGGAACTACAATCGCTCGGAACACCGCCGCCGTTTTCTCGCTTCATGTACTCGACATGTATTATATCATAGACATCCCCACCATGCTAGGTTTCGTCAGCGAGGCCATTCACCTCCGCGGCGTGGTCAGATTCCAAAACTCAGCAGGGATCTTGGTGTCGAGCTTCAGGACCTCGGCGACCACTACCTACGCTCAACCCCGGTGGAGAACGAGGGAAAGGTCTTCGTCCAGAAGAGCGGGGTTTGCATCGGCTCGTGCGGCCCCCATCTTGAGTGAGATCTACCTGTTCTTCATAAAATGGCGGGTTTCCGAAGCCCTTGCAGCTTTTGCCCTCTACACGTCCGTCTTCACGATATGTAGACGACTACCTTATCGTTCACCAAGCCATTTCAGATCCTCAACCTATAGAAGAAGCATTCTCAGATAATTCGTTTGGCAAAAAATCCCTCAGCGAGGCCTCCACGCAGGAAGGACTGCAGTTTTGGGATCTTCGCCTGACTCCCCCAGAGTCCGGCATTTGCTAGTCTTTCCAGGAAAGATCATGCAACCAGTGCTTCCCTTCCCCAGTAATCATTTGATAACCGTAAAACGCGGAATTGTTCAAAACCTCTCTCCCTCATCTGGTCATGCCTTCATCTGGTCTCGACGAGCTGCTCCCTACACCTCACTGGCCTCATCAAGGCGGGCTACCCAAAACACTTACTCGAGACCCGATCAAAACGCAGTATGTCAGCTGAGGCCACCAGCACACAACCTAAGGGCAGGACTCGCGCATTTCGCGTTGGGTACAGTCCATACGTGCACAACGTTTCTCACAGACTCAAATCGTTAGCGCTCCGACACGACACGCAGGTGTTCTTTTCATGCCGCCTCGTGCTCTCCTCGCTCTGCAGGAAGGTTAACAAACCAACTGCCACAAAGGCGTGCTCATAAATAACACGCTACCAAGTTCGTTCCTTGCAGACAGGCCAGCGTCTACTCGATCCCGCTCAGGTGACGGGTCGGTGTACATCGGTCAGACAGGCCGATGTCTAAACGACCGCCTGAGGGAGCACGCCAACGAGGTCAAACAGGTGGCGTCCAACACATCCCTCCATAGCTGTTATCCTATTAGCTCCAAGCGGGACCGATTGGAGAGCTGCGGTCGCTCGATGGTGAAGTAGTGACAAGTATCTCGTGACTAGGCCAGTCATTTTCTCAGCTTTGCTTTGCTTTGGTTGTCTGCTTTAGTCCGTAGCAGTAGAAAGTGTTCGCTAAGTGTATTTTGTTTTTGCAATCACGCAAAACGTGCGCAGGACAAAACGTAAAAAAACAAATTCGAATACATTAAGCGAAATGATGGGATGTTCTGTGTAAGTTACGATGGAATCCTACAATAGCTTCATTGCCGCCAATACCTCCCGGACACTTCGCCGTGGAGACCAACGAGCATACTTCTACGTGCTCTTCGTGCCTCCCGACTTCAAGCAGCAAACGAAAGGAAAAGTGCAATCCACGGGTTCCGGAAGTGACGACAACAATACTCAACGACTTCAGCGGCAGCTCGATTCGGTGGGAAGGCCAAGCAAGATGGGTCGGAAGGCCTAGCAATGTGCTCGGCACTCATTGCCTACGACAAGCGGCCTCGTTAAATAAATATGTTCGCGCAACCATTTTTTTAGTGGACTTTTTTGTTTGAGTTTTTTGTACCTTCACCTAGATATTCCGGCTAGAAGGTGAGTTATCTCTTCGTCGTCCCGTAGTCATTTTCAGAGTGTTGAGCGGTGGTGGCCGATGCCCTCGTCGCAGTTACATTCTGTCAATTCTATTAGCTGCTTTTTTATGTAAAGCTCAAATAAACACACTATGGATTACCCTCGCATTATGTGGTACATAAACTTTATTTCGCGTGTGTCTCTCTAAAACCGCGCGAGCAAACTGCGGAAAAAACGGCGACTGGAATGGCAAACGCCACGCCTGCTCGGCCCTCGTCGCGATTGGTTTTTATTTCCTTTCTTGCCTGTTTCCGACAGGCCGGGCATAAGAAAACTCCCTCCGGAAATTTCGCTCTCCCGGAATCTATCTGTTTGGTCACACGACAAGCCTCTGAAGCCACAACGACGACCGATTTCGTCGTGGTCATTACGGTAACGGGAAATTGGGTCACTGGGTCCTATTCTATAGGTCGCGACGCCACTGTTGCCGCGCTGCTTGAGCTAGAGCACAGCACAGGCCTGAATTTCTATGCCCGGCCCGACCCGGCCCCATAGAGACACGGCCTGTGCCCAGCCCGGAGCCCGATAGCATTTTAAAATATGAGCCCGAACCCGGCCCGAGCCGTAAAACTGGGACCGAGTTCTCTTTAAATAAGCCGACTTAGAATATGTATTTTCGAGCATATGGGCAAAATTTGCACATCATTTGCGACAGTCTTTGAACTCATGGCACACCGAGAATCCTTGAGACAAAAGTGAGGAAGTTTTTATTTATAAATTTCATGAAGAGAGAGAGAGAGAGAGAGAGTAAGTTCTTTATTATGGAGATGTTGGTATTCTTTAAATGACACCGGCTACTCCATATTACAGTTTGCGTTGTTCAATTCAATTCGTTTTAGAGAACTTCCTTCCTATATGTCCTTTTTGGAGGAACAATAAATTGTCCATGGCTTCTTTTTCAGGCTGGTCCGTCTTGCTTGCATGATGTAGCCCGCCGCGCTAAAGTTCCGTTCGCTGCTAGCACTTGTAGCAGAGATGCACAGGATGCGTTTAGATAGAAGGAACAGTTTCGGGAATTCCTTCTCGTGCGCTCTCCAGAAGTCAGAAAGCTCAGACACTCCTGAGCAGGAGTAGTCCTTCTTGCCGTGCAAATACTATTCCAATTTGTCGGCGACTACCTTGTCATCCTCCGCGTCACACCAGTCTTGAAACAAACGCAGGCATTGTCTCCTCGAAGCGGATCTAGAACGTCACCGTTTGTCTCATCTTCATCTTTTGTCATTGCTTCAGTGACACGGGCAAGTAGCTCTCTGACATGCGCGTAGACATAAAGGCGCTCGTCTTCGGGCATCATTAGGAGTTGGCGGAACTGAGGCCAGAGGAATGTGGCGGTCTTGTGGAGGAGGGAAAGTTTCAGCTTCATGTCCAGGAAATGACAGGCACGGGATTTGATCTTCTCGATATCCACTGCCTCTACAGCAGACACTGGAGCATGTTCAAGATGTTTCTTCAACGCGGAAGCGTAAAGGACAACCAGAGGAAGTGTTGGAGGCTTTCCCTATTCCAGCGCGTCGCTAGCATCTTTGAAGGGTTGCAGGAACTCGATTAACTTGTTGAGAATGGTCTTGTTCACGTTTTCCGTTACTAGATTTGGTCCTTGACTCTAGCAGAGCTTCTACCTCCTCGAACTGGGAGCAGACGGACTTTAGCATGGATACCATTGAATTTTACCTGGTGGGGACTTCCTGACTGTCATTTTGCTTTAGCTGGCTGTCTAAACCACCTTGCTTTAAAAAAGTTACAACGGCATTGGTTGCCTGGACCGTTTCACTAACCAACGGAACCTCGTTGGAAACAAAGTTCTCTGCAAACGTGTTCTGCAGAACAGTGTTCAGCACGTGTGCACTACAATCCATTCTATCATACGCCTGCAGTACGCACACAATATTTGCTCCTTGATCGGTTACGAACGTTGCTTTTTTCAAAGCGGCATCACACTCCCCCAACTTCATAAGCCTCCGTACTAGACTAGTTCCTTCCAAATGTTGCCCCGGTTTTTCGTTCATTGGGAAGTCGCATGTGAACACAACGAGGCAGTGCATGCTCCAGTTAGAGTCGATATAATGCGAGATGGCTATCGTCTACGCGATCTTGAAGTCATTTGTCCACATGTCAGTCATAATGGCGCACCGGCTTTCACTGAGCGCAAGTTGGATCTCGGGCATGATGTTTTCTTTAAAAGCCACCGCAACTTCGGCGACTTTTTGCTACAGAGTTGTGGGATGCGGTGGAATATCTTGAGCGCTGACCTTTCTGTATTTAGCACCGATCTGAATCAGCTCTTCTGCAACGGCCTTCAAGCCGCTGCCGCTGACGACATCGAAGAGTTGCATGTTTTTCGCACAAAGACGCACGGTTTTCACTTTCTCCTTTACGTCTGCGAGCACTTGAGGTTTAGAGCATTGAGGTGATAGAAAAGAAGAAATTCTTGCTCTGTTCGATGAAACCTTGCACTTGTAATGACTGAGATGAGACGTCCCGGTCCTCAAAGAATCGTAGACAAAGAAGGATTTGCACGAACGACACTGAACATGTCCTTTGGGCACCGACGTTCTGGAGTCCACGACTGTGAGAAATATTTCCCGTACAGAGCTTTTAGAGTTTGTCTTCCCAAAACACTTGTAAAGTCCACAGGTAATGAAATGATTAAGCGTGCCGATCGCCTATGTTGGCGCACCACCTTCCATTGCTGCCACGTGGAGATGAGAGTGGCAGTATAGAAAATAAATTATAATACAAGAGAAGTTTCGCTGGAAAGATGGACTTGTCTTGCGTCTTTTTCTTATTGGACGGTTGGTAACACGGGCAGGACATAGGCCGATTCTATAGGTCATTTTGAACTTGGAAAGATTCTAGATCAAAAGAGACAATTCCAATCTCGCTAGTGCATCGTCAAAAGGCTTCATAAACAAAAACAATTAACTAGGGTACGTTAGCTTATTTCTGGTGTAATTGTAAGGCCCCGCACAAAGTACAAAGCCGAGGTCACGTTTCTCTTCTCTTTTTTCAGTTTGAAAAGGAGAGGAAGAAGACAATCATGTTGTACCCTGCGACCGGACTGCCCTCGTTTTCTTGCCAGCATACTCCCACTGTGCTGGTGGAGTCCATACGTTTTCTTTTATCCGCTTGAAGGCCTTCTAACAGCAAGATGACTTTTTTAATATTTTTAACGGCGCTGTAGTGACTTTGCACTTCGCGTTTTGGTTTTCAATGAACCTAATTGATGAATGGGCAAACTTTTTGTTATCAACAATTAAGAATTTATGGCACATGACTGCCCAGGCGCGGCGGCACGGCACGAAAACCCTTTTGTTCAAGCCCGAGCCCGGCCCGGACTCGAGAAAATACGTCCTACCTGGTCCGAGCTCGGCCCGCGGGCCGGGCCGGGCTCGGGCTTTTGGGCTGTGCCGAGCCGCGCGTAGTGCTCTAGTTTGAGCTTATCTTTGACAAAAAGTAAAACGAAATAATAAGGTCACATGCAACTCCAAACTCTTTTTCAAATTCACGAATCAAACTTGAACTTGTAAACGATGCACCTCAACCTACATGCTACCAACGAAGCGTAGAAGCGGTCACGTGATACTTGGTACAACGTCACAACAAGGAGCCACCAGGTGGCGCCATTCCATCTTCTCGGGGCTAATAACCCACGCACGTCGGCGCCTGCCCGTCCTGCGAACCAGAGGTTTCCGCCACCACCTCAGTTGGTATCCATTGGACGAAATACGGCCGTGGGATAATCAAAGCTTTCGCATGCGACATTCTCCGCAGCACATTGGGTACTCCATCGCTCTGTCTCCCCGTCACCGACGTGACCTTCCTGCGTCCGAGACTACAACAGACTCAGGTGCCTTTGAAAAAGGTTCCCCACGCTTTCATCCCTCCTCGATGTCACTTCCCTTATTACGTTCCCCCTTTTTACTAAACCTCCTTTGCTCCGGCTGCGGCTACGAATTCTTCGGTTACCACCGGCTCGAAAACATGTTTGTCTCTCTCCACCTCCACCCTCCCTTCTATTCCATTCCTCTTCAACCCCCTCAGCTCAACACGACGACAGTCGCGGATGTTGACGGATGTGAAAATAAAGCGCCGTTCACACACTTGTAACCGAGTAGGACAGAGAGAGACAAGACCGATTTTAAAGCTCTTGCGATGTCGGAAGCCAGCGTTGCTGCGCAACGGCATCGTTAAAGACTTAGAAAACAGTATTGTCTCTCTCTGTCGTACTCGGTTGCAAGTGGGTGAATGACGCTGAAGTAATTTCTTTAAAACTAGCTAAATCGCAAATATTAGAAACGTCTATCTTTTCTTTATCTTAAACTCTTCTTAACTGTTTGCAGTAACTTGAACTAACTTGTGGTGGTCAAATAAGAAGTAGAATATGAACTGCAATTGAGAAAAGCGACGAAAACCTTCACTCAAAATTAGCTATCTCGTCTTCGTTATGGGGGCTCTGTCGCACGACTTCGGCTCCAAGGATATCATCTCCAGAAATGGAAGAGTCTGTGCAGCACTGCTGCTCTATTGCAGACGGTAGAAATTCGTCATAACTTAAAATCGTGGGACTAGAAAGAATAATAAAAAAACAGAAAATAGAACACGAAATCTGAAGGACAGCCGAGTTTATTCTACCTCACCAGAACGAGAAAACATCAAGAAAACTGTTTGGGAAACATTATAACCTAACACCCTGAGACTAGGGGTTCGTCGGTTCTCATTGTTTTGACGGAGGTTTTCTTGGCGGGTGCTTGGCGGCGGATACTCGTTATCGGAAGCGTGTCTAGTGTTGCAAGGATTTGTGCCTGTCATCTCACGCCTGGTCAAAACTTCGCGATGTCATGTCCTTTTTTTTTGGTCTTTTCTTGTTTTGGTGTGGTCGAACGAACTCAGCTGTTCTTGAGTGTTTCCGCTGTGTTGTCAGTTGTTTTATTCTTACGAGTCCCATAATTTTAAGCTACGATGACTCCCTACGCTCTGCAATAGAGCAGCAAGGTTGAACACACTTTGTCGGTTCTATTGTCCGTTGCAACTCAAGAAGGTAGGGTTAGAGTAAGATGGGCCGGGGAGGAGGAAGCAGACGGAACGCCGGAAAGAGAGAGGAAAATGTTCTCCTCTCTTTAGCGTTCCGTTTGCTTCCTCCTCTCCGGCCCATCTTACTCTAACCCTACCTTCTTGAGTTGCAACGGACTATAGAGAATATATCTTTGGATCCGACGTCGTGCGGCCAAGCCCCTACGACGAAGACAAGCTAGCTCAAGTGGAGAGGTTTGTTTTCGCTTTTGTCAACTGGAAGGCGTATGCTACGCAATATTTTGCAATCACAAGTTAGTTTGAGTTACTCCAAGAGTTAGGAAAGTTTAAAAAGAAACAAAAGATGAAGGTTTTAAAGCATTGACGTGCAATTTTGCTACTTTTAGAGAAATGACTTACATTTATTAATCAATACCAAAACTACAATAACGTCAAAGCAAACATTTCTATATAATCGTAAGCTGCATTTCAAGATGCACATTTCCATATATTTTACGACGTTTTGCCTAAAGTTGTTTGTTGGTAAATTATTTGTGAATGAATCTCCAAAACGTGTTTTTTACGTGTTTTGTAATTTTTTCCCCCATAGGAATATACAGTTTCAATCTTTAATATGTGGTGTGCATGTTGTAAATTGTCTATAAAATAAATAATATCTTTTTTTAACTACGTGCCTGCTTTGGTGTGTCATTGGCGGCTGTGCAAACTGGCATAGTGAAATCTCGCCAATGTTTACGCCTCAGGCCTCTCAATTTTTTATATTTGGGTAAAAATTTCCTTTGGCGTTCACATATAGACTAATGTTCCTTTTAAGAACATGGCTTTCAGATATATTTATCACAGACTTATCAAAAATATGACCCGGACAGTCGTTGTTCGACGTGACGTGAAAACAACCTCTTAACCAAAAACGACCCCTGAAAAAAAAAAAAACTTTTTTTTTAACAGCCTGCTTAGGATACGCGTGTCAAACAAACAAAAAAATTTACGCGAAAAAAACATGTAAGAGAAATATTCAGAGCGAGAGATTTATTTGAAATTCTGCGTGCAAAGTCCATGACGTCACAGAATGGTTATTCGCTCAACGAGATGGTAATTAGCTCTTTCCATCTCAACGTGAAGGCGAAGCCGATCCACCTCTCCTCCACGCACCCGAAATGCCGAGAGGTAAAACCAGCAGAAAAGGAGGTGACTACCGTTCTAAATCTCGTCTCGCGCCGTCAATACTACTCTAAATTTTTTTTTCACGTAAAATTAGTTTTTGACACGCCTGTCCCAATCAGACTGTTTCAATTTTTTTTTTCAAAGATCCTTTAAAAGTCAGCTTTGTATTTTTTTAATTTTCTTCTTGGAAGTGAATTTGTCTTTTTATTTCAATAAGAATAACCTCACTTAGAAAATGAATTTGAAAACGTTCCATGCTTTGTCGGTAAACTTTATTCAAAACATAGAGAGGTTTTAGGACATAGAAAACCCAGCGCGCTCTCCGTCGGATACAATCCACCGGACACTCCCTTTCATCGAATTGCCATAGGTAGAGGGAATCAGATTGATATTCAATACATTGTAGAAATAGGCCCTGTACTATACAAGAATATAATTTAAAAAGGGACTATTACGTTTGTTTTTAAAAAAGTATTGAAGTTGTGAACAGCCTTAACACAATTAAATACAATTGAAAATTAAAAAAAAATTTGCATCACCACGTAATTTTCGACAGGCGTAGTAATCTGAGAATTTTATTTTAGCAACAACTGTGAAAGACAGAAAGGCAAACACTTTGCGTCTGTAGATGGTTAGAGCGTGTTGGTTTATAACTTACAATAAGGAAAGAGGGACAGTGAAGACAAAGAGACAAGACAGGCTTTCGTTTTCGTTTTCAAAACAAGACGTGCAAAAAATGTTTCGAACTTCAATAAGAAAAGTTGAGATTCGGAACAAAAAATATCAAGAGCAAACAGAACACACAAAAATCACATTTTATTTGGTTAATTTCTCCTGTCAAATAAGATTACAACTGAAAAAAAAAACAGTGGCTTCAACAGTATCTTGTTTCTATGAAAAAAAGCTTACAGGTGGCCTTGTTTTTGTAAGACTAGGACACAATCAAACACATGGAAAGCTAAATGAGTTCTAAAAATTTACAAAACACGTTTAGCGAAACAAGATATAGTGTGCAGCTGTGTTGACGTTCCAAGGACTTCTGCTGAAACACCTAGTGTTTGTAACCAAATAGAAGAGGTACTGGCAAAATGGTGAAGACCATATAAATTGAACGGAGCAAGCATGGAGAAAATGGAAACATGGACCGAACACTGTAGGTTTGCCGGTTTTCTATTCCTGTTATTTTTTTCCTCTCTCCCGACACTAATAATTTAGCTGTCAACGTCAGCTAAATTGTCTTTTATTACAGTGGTAGCTGGTAGTGCCCACTTCTGGTGAACCCCGCTGCGCTCGTACGGAAAAAACCCACCTGATCGAGGATGATAGCTATAGCACCGCCGCGCTATCACTCTGTTTTCATTGCCGTCGGCCCTCGCGCAACCACACCACCTATGGCAAGACGCGCTATCTGTCTCTCTATCTCGCCTCCCCACCCCACCCGTCCCCCTCGCTGCCGCAGTTTTTGGGTTCACGAATCTCCAGTGCGTCTACGAAAGTCCTCAAACAGAGCTCGCACAGACCCCCCCCCCTATCCCCCCTCCCCTAGAGATGGCTTGACCACGCTGGATTGACTTTCCGTTCGTGGAGTGCGAATGGCGAGCGCGCCGAGCCTATCCCTAAGCACATTCACTAAAATCACATTTTCTGACGCAAGTCTTTCAACAACGCAACAGCTTCCGCTGTCTGTCGGAATACACTTTGTCTGTTTTTTGTTTTTTTTTTTAATGTCCGTATTGCATAGCCACTTGAACGGGTCAACAATTCTTCCAAGATAAAGTTAAGGAGAAGGAGGATGCGAAGTATATTGTTTCTTGTACGAAGATTATGACCCTTCGAGTTAAAATTTAAAACTTTGGAAGTACAGATCCAGTATTGATTGAAAATGGGCGTTCTGAAAATAATAACTTTAATTCATTCGTGTTTGTTACACATTTGAAGCATTTTCGTAATGACTCAAAGGCCACTATAGTCTTGAAACTAGACACGCAATAATATTTTATTTTATCTTTACTCATTCTTTGATTCTCACCTACGTACATAAAAAAGCAGACGACAATTTCTTTCCGTCTCGACGTACGGCGTGTCTGTTTTAATGGTTACATAAAAATGTAGGATGCCTCATGTTCGCTTTGAAGCTCAAGAAGCGCTCGTTTCTGATTGAACACACTCAAGCGTTGTGGAGGTAGAGACTCCTCCTTGCGTATTCGTCGCATTTCAAGCTCAGTGCGTTACAAAATATCTGATTTTCGAATATTTGTTTTTATTTATCGGGGGATTTTGAAGTTGTTTGATAAAGGAGCGTTTTTCTAAAGTAGAAAAATATCGCACCTCTAATAAGTTAAATGTAATACAATCTGATTGATATTAGCTAAACGAAGCTAATGAAATAAACAATGGATATAATATAATTTATTTATTTCTTTATTATATTTTGCAAGAAGGCAGGAACTTCACAAGAAGTTAAGAAGTAGGGAATATGGGTGTTTTGATTAGAATTCAGGTACAGGCATTCACAAGTGGCTTTAGCAGCGTTTTTCTTTTTCACGACTAAAATGTATACAGGCGAGTTTGTTTTTGAAATATCTGCGGAGAAACAAAACATACAAGGTGGAATGAGATCGCCCTTTTCGAAACACGTTCGAAACACACAAAACAAGGTAACATGTGCAACTGTGTTGACGTAGAAAGGACCTCCGTTGGAGCACCTCGTGTTTTGAGCGAAATGTAATGTCACCGGCGAACTGGTGAAGGACAAACGAGCTGAATGACGCAAATAAGAGAAACCGCTCTCCTCATTTTTTTGCGCGTTAGTTATTCTTTTTTATTAAGTTTCTTTTCTCTGCTTAAACAATAATAATTGCGTTTGCAACCTTAGCTAAGTGTCGTTTGTTTTCAATTTCCAAAATCACAATGTTTCTCAACAGACCGATTCATGCCCTCCAAATTCCTTTTATTTAAATGAATATGAGAAGGATATCTTTGTTTCAACAAGAATCCAAACCTGCATAACTGAATTACTGTGAGTAAATATTGAGCATTCACTGAAAAGGAACGTTTATGAAAAGTGAATTTCGTGTGATTTTAACGTCCAAAGCATTTATCATAATGAGTGTGGACAAACGGTTTAGTTTTGACAAAAATGCAAGCTGACTCTCCCATTTTCCAACACGAACTGTGCAACATTATACTTCTTCTAGTTTAGCCTTATCATATGCTCACCCACAGGAGCTAATGGCATACGAAACATTATTAACGCTCGTGCGGAATTTACACGGGCGGATTTAATGTAAATTTTACGTCGCCTGGCAGTGGGAAAAGCGTGGGTTGCTTTTTGGTGGCAGGCTCATGCTACCTTCAAAGGAGCGGATTATCTTACGGGAGATCTCCACCCTCCGGAAATGCGTCAATGATATTTAATATTTTATTGTAATTAACAGAACTCAAGTCAACCATGTGGAACACGCAATCGCAAGTATTATGGTTGTGCTTCTCCGAAAACTCGCTAAAGTATAACACATAGTTTTCTCTTTTATATTAGACCGGCGCCATTTCCAGGCTGCCAAATTCTCCATAGAACCATTTATTTTCTTCTTCTTCTCACCAGACAGTTTCGTCAGGTTGCCGCTGCCGCAATGCATCGAGGCAAGTTCAGTCTTTCTGCACGTGGTACAACCACGATGAAGCACTGTGCGTGCAGAGCATGAGATGGCCCGAGGCGTCTCGAGAACTGCCGTCTACCTCCAGTGAACTAAACTCATGGCGGCGTTGCGTACGCGCCGAACGCTTGGAGAGATCGGTTTGTTGAAGGGCACGCAGCAACTCAATAGGAAGTTAAGAAAGGATGAGAAATCGAACCATCCCCAGGAATCCGGGATATCGACTACTTGCGAGATCTCTTGGTAGATGCGTGAAAGCAGCCAAATAGCAATGAAATGCAACCGATAAAAATTTAAAAAAGTTCTCCAGGATATAATAGCATAAGTTAGAATAATTAGTCAAGGCGAAAATTTCATTAATCCTATGACTGGTTTCGTATAGGTTCCTAGAGGAAAAATGCGATTTCCTCCATTGACTTCCATAGATATCTCCGTTCCCTTTTAGTTCTATGAAATGAATAAAACAAACGTTAGTATGGGGCCCCGGACTAGGGGCTCTAACTGGGTGTACTGGAACCGATACCTGCATTAAAGTTTATTCATTCATTCATAAAAGAAACGTTAGGCATTTCACAAAGTTCCCGGAGGTATATATAGTAGGGACTGTACGCAATCAAATTTCGCATGCGTCTAACCTGTAACTAAATTATCCTAGGTTCCCTTGGGGAAAAAAGTAAACATTCATCTATTGTCCTGCATATGTATACTTCCTGCAGCATGAAAACAACTAGAGGAAGGAGCACTTTACATTTTTGCAAATCATGAAAACGACGTTTTCGCAAGCTCAATTTTTAGCAAGTCTAGTACAATATTTTGTTTTGAAATATATTTCTGGCCTATAATTTCTCGAGGTGCAAGGAACCGAAGACCTCACATTTCCTCCGTAGAGTGGCAAGCATTTTGTTAACAACCTAAGTATCTGTATACGGGAGGCCAAGAGAAGGGTGGGCGTCATTTGAATGGTCTGCGACAATCGGGTGATTAATTTTTGTAGCTAAGGCAGTTGATATTAGGGGCACAATTTTTCACTGCGACCTATCGCCTCTCGCTTCGTCAAAAAAAGAAAAAAAGAAGTCGGGCTGCTTTGACCTAATGTAAAACGTTTTAAGCAAGTCTCCTAAGATATTTTCATTCTGTGCTTTAAACAAGTGGCACTGAACGAAACCTATCTCTTTCAGGAACTGCGTAATATATAGGATTCAAGGCCTCTAAGGAACAGTAAGCATACTCTCCTGAGCTACTGAAAGTCTCATCGTAGTTGTTACCGACAACGATGTTGCTAAACAAAGTAGAAGGACTACATTTCGTTAGGACTTGTTAGCTAAGTTGAGTGTAGCTGGTCTGGCAGGTGTGTGTTCAGAATCGCATACTTAATTTCAAATATTCTAATTTTCACATTCGCGCTTGCAGTTCAATTAATTGGTGTTGTTTTTTATGCTCAGGCTTATGTTGGCTTGATTACTTGTAAGGGAAGAAATAAGAAAGGAGAAATGGTGAGATGAGAGCTTCGTGAGATTTGACCTGGTTATTGAGATAAGAGGCGCTGATGGTGGCTACGTCTATTGAATTTTGTTCCGAAAGAAGGAAGCTACAAGTATTTTGAGGAAGTGCGCCTCTGCCAGGAGCCTGCAGCGCTGAACCCATAACACTTACAATTATTTAGACTCAAAGAGTTGTGCAACATAATTTCCCGTGGAATTCGCGAGGTTCGTCTTGGTTGTTCAAATAAAAAGTAATGAAAGTGCCTACTTCGAAATAATTTCGTTCCGAAAAACCTAACCTACGAGTTTCTTTGGGAAGTAGGCCTCCGCCAGGAAACTGCAGCGTTCAACCTTTCTGGGTTAAAATTATTCAGACATCTACTAAAAGAGTGATACAACATGGTTACCCAGAAACTTTATGAGATTCGCCCTTGTTGTTGAGACAAAAGGCTTTGAATCTGGCTACTTCGAAAGAATCTCGTTCCAAAAGAGCGACCGAACATACGAGTTTCTTAAGGATGTGCACCTTTGCCGCGAACTTGCAGGATTTGTGGTCAGGGCCTCCAATTCAAACATTTACCGAGATGAGTGTACCAGATGTTTTCCCTGTAAATTGTCAGAATTCGCTTTGTTGTTGAGATTAAGAATTAAAGAATGCCATTACTAACCTGTTACATGATGTTTAGTAGTACGTTTGTGTATTGTCTGCCTTTTCATTGATATTTGTTTTATTCCATATACAGTGCCATTACAAAACTGTTAAATGATGTTTAGTAGTTATTTTGTGTAGTTTTTGCCTTTTCATTGTTATTTGCTTTGTTCGATTTACTGTGCCCCACTCCTCTCTGTGATGCCTTCGGGCCCTGAGAGACATAATAAATAAAATGGAATGAAATGAAGAAGCGCTAAAGTTTGCTACTTGTAAAGCATCCCTCTGCGAAGGAGAGAATCGGCAAGATTTTTGAGGAACTGGGCATTATTTTGGAACCTGCAGTGAACCAATGTTTACGCCTTGAAATATTTTAAATATTTTAAATCTGTATTTTAATATTTTTAAATAAAAAAATCGCGTGCACTCTCTACAGTGCCCCTTATGATTCTAACAAAGATACAATGTTGAATAATCTGGAAAATAATAAAAATTCATAATTTACATGATTGTAGACAATGCATCACTATCAAAAACAAACAAAAATTAATGGAACTACACTTCTAACGGAACTAGCTTTATTAGAACAAAATACTATAATTCCCATAACCCGTCACAATGAATATTAAAAGGTTCTTAAACGCAGATCAGATTATGAACCACAAATGGTTAGGTTATAGTTCCTAAGTTTCTCAACAGCTGAATAAATAAAAACCTTAATTTACTTGCCCTTTAAACAGTCACACTCTTTTTCCTTGGGTATTTGAACATATAATGTGAATTTCAGACTTATTTAAATATTGTTCTTAATTTTAATCCCGCGATAATGTGTTTCTGCACGTATCGTATACTGCCTGAACAAAGTGATTTGCAGCACTGCCGATGGGGCTTAGGGCTGTGCAAATTTAGTATTGCAGCTTCTTCCCTTCTGCTCCACCACTTGTGTAAAATGTAAAAGAAAGATTAATATTATTTAATAATTATTAATAATAAATAATATTATAAGACCCCAGGTCGTTCCTGGACACTTAAAATATGTTTCTTGATCCTTTATTGTAATTTTTATTATTATTAAACAATGAAATAAATCTTATGCCCATCACAATTGCGCGCCGAAGTGATAGCCGATTACTATTATTCATTTTTGTTTTATTAAGGAGCGACTACGATAACAATCGAAAACAAATCCCGCTCCACCGCAAAGTTTTTTTTTCACGCTTCAATGAGCGTTTTTACGAAGTTCGCAGGCTGACAAGTTTCCAGCCTGTGTTGTTTGGTCGTTATCCGGAATTTTCTGCAGAATTAAACAAACTACATAATAATAAAAAAACTTATATAACGATTTTGCTTCTTCTTTGATCGACTGAGTTATCTGCGAACAGGCAAGGGCACAATGGGAATGTTTGTGAGAATGTGCGGCTGATCCCGCGGTTAGCTTGCTATGTCTCGCCCTGTTTTGGTATCCTAAGTAAAAATAATTTGTCAAAGCGTTGGTTGTATGAGGAAGCGAAAATGAGACTTGATGTTTTGCCGGATTAAAATCAGAGATAAAAATATGAAGGTTTTTTCTGACCCATCATTCTCGTGATATCGGCGGAATAACATGACTAAAAGTTATTTGGAGAGATGCAGTAACAGGATCGCTCCGAACATCTTGTCCGAAAATTCCCAGGGCACACTAACTCCTCTCATCGTCTGATTGTCCTATATGTTAAAAGTAGAACTGTTAACTATAATACGTATTTCGTAACGGCGCCGACAAAAAGTATAAAGGCGAAGAGAAATATTCGGAAATGAACAGACATGAAGTTGTTGTCTTGAGAAGCGCAACTGCCGTATTTTTATAGACCAACACGCGGCCCTGACGTCATGCAGCTGCGGTGGCGCTGTCGATGGTACTGCGCATGCGCAGACGCTTCACTTCAAGCGAATTCGGTTTCTGCACACGCGCAGTGCCCACACCTTGTGTGGACAAACGCGGGCTTGTTTGTAAACAGCGTGTCGGTCTATAGTCATGGTGAAAGCCCATGTCGTATAGTGCTCATCTACCCGAGAAGAGTTTACAGTAATTGGTCGTCACGCGGCAGTTATTTTAGTGTTCAAATAAAGTGGAGAACAATGCAATAAGTTTGTGTTGCTTGTTTTTTGTGGTCCGCTATTTTTAGCTGTAAAGCACGAAAAAAAATACTTGAATAAAAAACAAAAGTTTTCAACTGGACAATACAGAAAATACCCACGCACACTGAGCCCTCCACCAATCTCAAAATCCGTTCATCGTAAAAAGAGATATTTGTTCTGATTTCTTAAAATGTCCTGAGAGTGTTGTTGACATAATCCGCGAAGGCAACCCGAAAGAGCTATACTCCGTTTCACTAGAGACTAGAGGCCAAATGTGTTAGTACGCCGTCGATAACATTATCACGGAAAGAGATTAATTACTTAGCCGCAAATTAGCTTAAGCGTTAGACGGGAATTTTTTACTCATATTTCGTCTTTTTCTATTTGCAAATCGTCAAAAAACTGAAGTAGAAGTAGAAGCCGAAGAAAAATCACGAAATACAAAGTTGTTAGTGAGCGCTGTGTGAGAGGTGTGTTCTTTGGGTGTGTGAATGCTTGAGTAACAGTTTTTCGAGTGCGCTAAACGTCGACATCCGTTTCACCTTACGATGGACCGCGATAAACGCTACCAACCATCGAAGCCAATCCAATGCCTTGGGAGTGCCACGTGACCTTCGAGATGTGCGCAACAAGCCACGCGGGGCGCGTAGTCAGATGATGCATTCACGACACAGGATTGGTTGGGATGGCTCGTATCGTCTGCTGCGGTTCAGCATAAGGTGAAACATAGTATTGCTGTCTCGTTATTTTTATAGGTGTATTTATTTATTTATTCATTAACAGTATTAGCCACAAAGTTTCGCCAGAAAAAAAAATTATAACTCAACCTCAAACGTGACTCATCAAGCCTCGACGGTCCAACCAACAATACCGCGTACTAGAAAAAAGACAGCCACGTAGAATAGTCATTGCAAAATATACATATACGTATAGAATATAACGAACGCAAATGGAATACGCCTCCGGGGGGGGGGGGGGGGCTAAATAAGGTAGAGAATTCACACATCTACAATTGTAAATATAGCTTGATATAAGCATCAGACGAACGAACAAGCCTTATAGACCGCCCGAGAATTGTTCCAGATAAACACGTCTTAAACTCCGCAGCTAGAGGAGCGACAGTCGAGCTTCCCTTAAAATGCAGTAGCGTACGTGGGTATGAAACATGTTAAAATATAAGTTTTTCGTGCATAATATTACAAAAAGCAAGCAAAAAATAATACAAGGACGGAAAAGAGAGGACACGTACGACAGAGAAGCAACTAGCCCAACTTTCAACCCTGCTGCAAGTTATTCGTCGCCAACGAGCGCGATGACGTCTGACCGTCGGTTTGTTTATTTTTCCAGCTCCCTTAGGCAAACAGTGCATTTTAAACATTTTGTTTCTTTTTAGCGACGTTTTAAATGTTTGGGTATATTTATAATACCCTCATACCCGTTTCTTAACTGAAGCAAGCAAACGTTGCGGGAAACAAGCGAAGTCCTGTATTTTTCCATCAGGAAGCACCCGGTGAGTAAAAGTACGTTTCAGGTAACAAAACAGGTTTTGAGTACGAATTGTTTTGTATTAATGATTTGGATCATATACCTAAGGTCACATAAATTGCTATGCCTTTAGCTTTTGCGCGCATAAATAGCGTTTTATTGTTGATTTCAAAATATGTTCCGGCTTTCTTTTTCCGGGGGTAGGGGGAGGGAGGTTGGCAGTAATGTTTTGTGCAGTAGGCTACAAATGGCTGCATGTTCAATTCCCACAAACCCCATAAATTAACAATAAGTTCGGCAGAAAAGTAAAACTATAAGTATGTCGTATTATAAATATCTCTTCCCAAAATACAGTCAATCAAAAGGACTGACCACACGTCAGTCATTTCCATGCTAACATTTTTTTGCCTCGTCTTTGGCCGGGCTCAAAGCAGAGAATAACCCTGGTCGCGAAATTCGCTGAAGTTAACAAACTCGTACTTCCAAGGTACACGAAATCCTACGACCCGTTTCTTTCTCAAGATGTGGACTGCATACTTTTCTGAGGTTTGAATGTGGACAGTGAAAAGCTGCGTGAGCACCTGTGACAACCAAGATGCCTCCACAAATTATGAAAATTGGCAAGAGGCTCGCGGCGCGGTGTTGACGACCGGTCTCCTTCAATATCTGAGATACTTGTAATGACGCGTTTGTAACTCTGACGGGACGAGGTGGCAAAGGACTCTTTAACAACGACGGGCCTGTCTAATCTCATCGTCACGGATGGATGTAGAAAAAAATAAACGGCACTCTTCGGTGGCACCTGTTCAAGCCTCTACCTTTATACTCCATTCGACAATAAGGCCGACCGCCACCAACGCCACGATTGAATGCAGCCAATCACGCAGCTACAAAAGTGCGTCGTCAGGGCGCTCGTTCTTTTTGCGCGTATCACCGTCTAAATATATCACGCACAGAAAAAGCTGAGGGTCACGGGTCATTCCCAGTGCGCGATTGGTAGATGTATGAAATAAATACGTCCCTCTCTGCTCCCCGCACATGTGTACCTCTGCATCGCTTGTCGCCCTGTCAGAAAATGCTGAGTCACTGAGCTGTAGACGTATGCGCAACGTCCGATACACCGCACTGCGGAGCAACAGCCCACGCTCAGACGGCGTTCCACAGCCCAGCAGACAAAGATGGCGGCACGCAGAAGGCGATTTTCGTCAAGGTCCGTACAGCAAACCATCTTCACAGTCTGTTCGAGTTATTTAAATTTAAATAAAATTTACCGATACGATCTCTTACACGAAATACCATTTATCGATGCGTTTGTTATACTTAACTATTTTTTTCGGCATCTGTTTGAAGCGTTGAGAGCGAGAACCTCGGAACCTGTTTTTGGTCGCCAAAATTTGAGCCATAATTAATGGCTTTAGTTGATGCATCGATGCTTATCAATATGACGATGTGGTGTTCAGGTTTCGATAAGTACTTTGCTTGCGTGTGCCATCAGTAATTTCGGCATATATCGGACTAAGCGATACTCGAGGTATGCTATAGATCACGACATAACATATGTGGTAAATCTCTGTACCTACCGCTGAGGGATTTACTTTTATGATAATTTTTTTTCAGCTCAGGAATGATAACATAAAGCAAAAATTATATGTCTGCCATTATAAAAAACAACAACAACCAGGAGCAGACAAACTAGAAAACTTTAACCAACTTTAGGAATACATGGGACGTTTCAAAGGGTGGCGATATAAATATTCTAGCTAAAACATCATTAAAGAAAGAATTAACGCGCAGGTAAGCTGGTAATGCATATTTAGAAAAAAAGAAAAAAAAAAGAACTCAGACACGAGAAGTAAACGATTGAGTCTGTGGTCGATAGTAATCCCTGGAGAATGGGAACAAGGGGGAAAAAAGACAAGCATCACCTGCACCTTTCCATTAATTGCATTTTCATCATAAGTCTATGGAATTATTGTTGTTCTGGCCCCATTCTTGTTTCCCTCGACTCCAGGCTTTTGCTTTAGTAATTATACAATACAGTAACCTTCCCTGGGGCAGAGATATGCGACGACAAGAAAATAACTAATGCAACAAATAGACATAATTACGAAGTTTTTAAAATATATATGCAAAATATAAAACAAACAGGTACACATGTGTGAGGAGCAGAAAAGGGTGCCTATATTTCATGTTTCTATTGATTGTCCCATATAAAAATGTTGTGTGTTAATTGAAAGTCAATATGTGTGATGTTCTGCTCTGTCTCTGCGGTACCATCCAATATTAAAATTGATTTTGTCGGGGTTATATTTGTACTGTGACATATATGATAAATTTCCAATTAATCTTCTCAGAACGTTTGGACATTAAGATGGAAATTTCCGTTTTAGGGTGTCGAACTAGAATGAAAAGTACCACAAACTAAAGACTTATCAGATATGAGAATGATTCAACAAATCATGTTACAGCTACGAAGCAAGGAAACTATATCTCACCAGTACATTTAAGTAACTTCGGATCAACACGCTCCGTTTCCATATAATGATTAAGGCAGGCCTCGTGCAACTTTGAAATAAGAATAGATCAAATGTTGAGGAACTGAACATCCATTTTATTGACGGATCTTATCTTGTGAATCTGTTCGAATTAAAAACGTAGAGAAGTTTCACAAAATGTAAATAGCTAGGCAACCCCTAGGCAGGCACGTATCCAGGGAAGGGGGGGGGCATGGGGCCCGGACTTCCCCGAAATCTTCCATTTTGCTGGGACCTCCTCTCCTCCTTCCCCCTCATTCGGCATTTTGTTATGAGCGGGAAACCCCCGAAACAAAATCCTGGCTACGTGCCTGCCCTAAGGTGAAACGCAGCTGAGGTGTAACGCCGGAGCCGCTAATGTGTCATTTCGGAGCAGATGAACTGAATGAACGGAAGAGGTGCGAACGCGCACCATATATTCCGCATAGGCCGTTTCGCATTAAACCGAGTAACACACCGGACAAATATTTCATAGCGTTTTGGAATCAATGAGGGCGTGTTAGTAGAGAGCATTTCAGCTGTCTGCGGGACAGGGCAGCGTGTTTTCGTACGTCACTTCGGTACAAATAGTTACACGTGGTAAACGAAAAGCGCCGAATAAACAGGGAAAAGTACAATACAAAGTGCACTCTCAAATGAAGGGCTATTGAAAGAAAATACACTGTTTAAGCCACCTTTGTGTATATTCGTTAAAAAAGAAAACTGTATCTGTCAGGTGCATTGAGCGGGCACTAACGTACTTGCTTTCTGACACAGAATGCATCGTTACCTTCTAAGGCGGTTTTATCTGCGCATCTCCCGAGAATTGTTGTTTGTGCTAATTCTGGGTCACATGAGCACCTATGCAAGGGCACTCCCAGATTGCCTGGCGGGGACTGTTTTACTGAATATGCATGACCATGCTCGACATATTGCTTGCTATCTTGTTATCATCGGCCCATGTAATGTTTTGGCGCAATTTCGAAAATGGCCTGCGTCGATATGGAGCACTGTCAATGCGCGAAGCCGCGACGTGTTCCGTAAATTCTATCGCTGTAATATTGCTGTAAAAAATTTTTCGCTTTGTTACATACATTGCACGACACTGATAGACCAAACACGAGTTCAAAGTTTTTGGCATTTTACTTTGAAAGGCAATTGGCGGATATCAATAATTACCAATTGTGTTAGCACCCAAACGGAGCACTTTCCTCCACTTAGTAGTCTTCTCGATACTTCTTCAATATCGAATAAAAATAAGGAAAACCGGCGACGGCTTACCCTTGCTCAAAATGTCATGGTGAGTGCATCTGTGCACTAAACAAACGTACAATTAACGCTGTGAGGAATGTAAGAGTGTCCCAATCTGATAAAACGGCTCAAAACACTCATTGAAAATGTGATTGAGTAAACTCTAGAGTTTAATTTTAACCTATACACTTCTGTTTTATTCAAGGAAACAAAATAAAAATGCCGTGGAAACAGCTTGATGAGGTCAGGAAGTGAATGTAAGGGTGCAAAGGTGCTGTCTAAATTGAACATGACATAAACATGAGACTTCAGGCGAAAACGAAACAAACACTAAAAGGCCTCGAACACAGCTGAAATATTTCGGAACTAAAACTTTCAGTAATGTTCGACAACTCTTAGTGTTTGTGTCGTTTTTACCCGCAGTCTCGGACTTTGTCATGTTCAGGTCAAGAAGCTGTAGCACTCCTTCTATGAACGTTGAACTTTGCTCCTTCTGTGAATTTCCAGCTTTAAATTACAGCCTTTTGCATATAAAAACACAAATATTTTTTGTTTTGCAAAAGGTACTAAAGACTCGGTTTCTTTTCCTACAAACGGGGGCATCTAGAATTGAAGGGTTGCAGGCGAGCTGTCTAAAACAGCTTATAAAAAGATAAATAGCACCCTTCAAACTCATTTCTTAGCTAATCAATGGAAAGATCAGAACAGTCAGGTATACTGAATAATACAAAAATAGTGCAAACATACAAGAGCCTGATATATATCAGTTACAAGTTCACAAATGTGAGAGTAGTCGGGGTCAAGGAATTTGTTGCAAACGAGACAGGGAATCCAGAAACTGTGTATCCCTTCCAACATTCTATCTCTCTGATGTTAGCTAAATATATTCAGTTTAGCTAAGATATATTTTTTCTAGTTGATATCATTATCAATCGTATTTGTTTTTCTTACCGGCATAGAAGATATAGTTTTTGTATTAATTGCTTCTCTTAATTACTTCACGACGCCTCTGATATTTCATTTGTTCCTAGTGTTCTTTTGTATATTCATGTAATCCGAAATCCTGCCCTCGTCTCCCATAAACGTCTTACAACAGAGGGCTTACAAAATGTCAACATAAATAAATATATAAACAACACACTTCATATCTCATTTTATACTAATTAACTCACGCAGGTGGTGAGATAAAGCTGCAAAGAAAGAAGCTTGAAATGAATTCATCAATTACGCTTTCTATCCTGCTGGTCTTCGTCGTCGGAATAATACGCTTAGAAGCAAGTAAATCAAACGACAGTAGCCCAACTAAAAAAATTCTTCGAGGTAATGTGTGCTTTTCTTATTACCTATTGTGAGCTCTGATGAATGTTACTCGATAACTAGTGAAGCATAGTAAATTATTGACAGAAGTGTTGCCGGCGTCCCTCGCACACATGCAATTTATGCCTGTCCGCATGTTAAAAACGTACATTGTTTTGATGAAAAACCTAGCTGTGGTTGGAGATTTGTGTTTGTCCTTTGTCCTTCTTGTTCCCCTTCTCCAGGGATTATTTTCATCATTCTTGTCCAGCTCGCTTGCCCCCTTGCATTTAATTGCAATATAATTATACATTGTTTTCTTGTTTCCTTTAAAACTTTGACGGCGTTACATGTAATTCGCTGACAGGATGTACACGGTTGGCAGACGTTTCAGTTGTTCAGCCTTCCGCGCCAACGTTCTACCCGAGTTTTTCAATATACTATGGTCATGGAACTTCTCCGTAACGCTATGGGAGAGCCTGCTATGCTTGCGTCCCGACAAGACTCATTCCTCTTCTTACCTCAAAATTAATTATCACTTCCACTGCGAGTAGCGCCATCAAGTAGTGGCTCTGCAAACCCGTACATTCAATTGCCTCACTCTTTTTCGCTTGAAAAAAAAAAAGACGGGTTAGTTTGAAAACAAATTATGAAAGGTAAATTCTACGTTCTGCTGTTATATATTCATCAAGGAGGACCGGTGCTTGCATACAGTGATCAATTACAGGCGTAACAAAATGTTTGTGGACGAGAATTGTTTTTTGAACTGCTTGAAATCGCGAATTTGGGGTAGCTAAACATGAGAAGATACACAAAAGGGGACGGACAACTGTGAGTTGTGTGGCCAAACAAAAAATGAAAGTCGTTTACAACTCCCTGTAATGCCGAATTAGAGCAGAGCTCTTGCGGAGGAGGAGGGAAGGGTACTGGGGGTCACGTGACCTCGGGAGGGTCAGTTGACCTCGGGAGGGGGGAGGGTCCTTGACCTCGGGGGTCAGTGACCCGAGGGCCACGTGCCTCGGGTGTGAGGGGGTCACGTGACGATGACGTCATCAGTGACGTCATCAGTGATGATGACGATGCGGATGCCGATGACGTCGTCGACATCCGCATCGTCCTCATCACTGATGACGTCATCAGTGTTGTCACTGATGACGTCATCGGCATCCGCATCGTCATCGTCATCATCTCTGATGACGTCATCAGTGACGCCACGCGTCCCATAACGCACCGCGCGGTTGCGCCGACGCCGCTCAGGCCGGAAACGGGCGCCTAAGAGCTGCGCTCTAAAACGTCGCCTTCCCGCCGTCCAGGACAGTGGCTCTCTTGACGGCAAATTTTGCGCTGTACCATACGTTGGCCGAAGTTTCTTGACGAGTAGCCTATTGAAGGATTCCGATAAGGATTTTTTACCTTGGCGTTCTAAAACCTAGCCGTGTCCAGCGATTTTGCAATCTGTGTTGTCACGTGACACGACCCGCCGGAGTAACTCGGATTTATTTGGGTAAAATTTGGAACACAGCCATCATGGCGCTTCTACGACGTCATCAGGCGGAAATCGAGGGACGATTTCTTTGGACGCGTTAGTCACACCAGTCGGAGGCGCCTTCCAGTCACCGTACTTCGGCGTCCCGTGAGGCTGCAGCGTGCGCGGGAAGCCAAAGCACGACACAAAAGCAATCAATGCGTGGTGGAGGTCGGTCGTCCGACGCCCTGCCATTCTCATCTTCTCCCGGACTATAGAAACAGTAGCGTATAACATTAGCGCTATTCATAATTAAAAAAGGCTAATACATTCTGAATTACGTGCGAGCAGGATGCATGTGAAGGAGCCTCTGAATTTATAATGCAGCACGATAACTTTGGAACAACAATTAGTCCTCTCATCGGTTCAGCCTGATATTTGTTTCATCGGTTTACGGGGTTATAATCAGAGCGAGGAGACGAGAGCGCGCCGGGACGTCGGTGCGGCGAGCCATCATTTTAATAAAGATTTTTGAACTGAACTGTGGGTGGGCGCAAGGCTATCTGACTTAGTCTCTAGTCAGTGTTCCGAGGCAAACCGCGTACGCCATAAACCGGTGTTCGGCGTTCGAACGCGTTCGAAAAGGAAACTGCCACAAATGCGGCTAGTCATGCGGCCACTCACTAGTTTAGAGGGTAGACGAGTGAGTGAATGATGAAGTTCAGGCATGGTTTCCCTGAAAAGGTTATTCCACTGGAGCGTTCATTGTCCTATACCTCGTATGCATCGAACATGGTCCCGTTACAGTAGCCGGCGTGTCATGCTGTCGGATGTCCCGATCCTAGGGGTTGGTTGTGGACCTTCCGTGAAGAAGTTTAAACGAACACAAGTCTCGCAGTCGTTGTGGCACCAAAACATGTGTCTGCTGAAGTTTACGTGGACTGCCACCTGGAAAGCGACTTGCAGCAGAACAGACGTCTAACGAACCGCCCTTATTTATGCGCCACCACGAGGATCGCGGCTTGTAACAGAACGACACTTCTTTGACATTATCCGGCGGGAACTGAAGAACCCGCAATGAGGACACGGTTAAACAGACCAGTCGGAGACCCTTTCCAAGCAGCCTAGTTTCGGTAAAAAAAAAAGGGGGGAAAGACGCCTATTGACTAGTCAGTGTAGACCACCATAGCGGCGAAATAGTCTCGCCTATCGTCGCGTCGAAACAGGTTTTGACCACGTGACTAGTGTACATCTTGGGTCATTCTACAGGAGTGTTTTCCCAGTTTACGTTTCCTGAGTTCCTTACGTTTCTTTCTCTCATTTTTTTCAGAGGATTCAGTACATCCCGATTTTGTTGTACCAATGCTATAGCAATGGAACCATCTATGAAACAGCGCAGTCCATTCTTACCTCGTTACTGTTTGATGGAACTTCTGGAACCGAGGACTATGAACTGTCAACGTCATGGGAAATTCAAAAAGGAAGACCCAAAAAGCAGCAAAAAGTATAGTACTTTATTATAAAAAAATATATATATATATATATATATATATATTTAGCACAATGTGTCCCAGTAAATTATCCCCATTTTTTGTTGTGTATTCAAGGAATAATAAGTAAAACTTGATATTAAAATAATATCAATACCAACATAAGAGAAACGCTCACATAAATTATGATATAAGTTACTCGCCCGCTTTATAGTTCTGAAATGACGCTCTGCAAGGCTGAAGCTAAAACCTGGCCCGATCAGCCAAATGCTCCAGTGGTGTGGGATCGCTAGGCATGACTTGATCACTACTGTGCAGGGCATGTTTCGAAAGATGCATGTCATCAATCTTCCTAATTAGAGAACTCTGATGCCATCAGCTGTTTCTGTCTTTACTGACAAAACGTCGCTTTCAAATGGAAATCTCCAAATATTAACCATACCATGCACTCCTTAATAATGTTCTTGGCAGGAGTTGATTCCATACGTCCCTTTAAACGAATGCAGAACCGTGATAAGTGACCAATGCGCAGACAAAAACGCGGCAACTTACGCCGCTTGCTGACCGGAGGCCGCTTCTGCTTCCGCGTTCGACCCCACCATACGCACATAGTGACGCTGCTAGGAACTTAGTTAACTGATTTATTGAGTTGATCATTAGATCCAGTGCGAATCAGGTTATTATGTTTACTTTCTTTTGTATGCGCTACTTAAATATATCACAAATCATGTGGGTTTCGTATATTGCATCGCTAAGCTTTGACTTAAGCCGTCGTTCAGCATTCATTAATCTACGTTCTCGCTTGACTACTGTTTCGTAATTTATTCGGAACGCCACTCATTATTTTTATTTAATTGGCTTAGCCATTCAGATAGTTTAGCGGTGTCGCCAATTAATTTTATGTGTCGCTGGAAACAAATGAAAAGAGTGTCCATCCTATATTGCCACTAAAAACCGCTTTACCATCCGAGTTCAAACCCAATTTCTCCTCTCTTTGACTCAGCCAGTCAAAAAAGCAGTGTTCGGCACGTATCGTGGAATATGGGCACCATAATTACGTTTGAACTCATGACCATGATATATGATCACGTAAAAGGTTGGTATTGAAAAGCCATGAAAAATATATACCTCAGCGCTATTTATTTCCATGCTGCGAGTGCTCAGAAGTTCGCCATTGCAGGGTGACATATAACGCCACCTACTTCTCGAAGATCAAGAAGGGAGTTATAAGGGTTAATGGTAAGTATGTTTTGCATAGATGGTGTTACTCTCAACACTCATACTAAAACATTGTTGTCAGTCACGTAGCCAGGATTTTGTTTCGGGGGGCCCTCCCATGACAAAATGCTGTATGAGGGGGAGGGGGAGAGGAGGTATTTCGGGAAGGGGGGGGGCGGGCCCCATGGGCCACCTCCCTGGATACGTGCCTGATTGTTGTACGGAAGGACGCTCATGGAAAGTGTTTCTTTGAAGAAGACCAGAGGAACGTCGCCGTTTCAATTTGCATCAGTCGATGTGAAGGGAACCTTGTCACGATTTTCAAAGGAACAACAGGCGGGATTGCGCTTTTTTTCCAATTATTCCCAAATTAAATTATAATTTAGGCTTCTTCTTATCCACTAATTCAACATCCAACTTCAAGGACCGGAAAATTATCCGAGAGATAGGTGAAAAAAAAAGAACTAGAACAAATTTGATTGTAGCAACTCGGAATGTATTTCGATGTGGTATTTTCACTCGTCGGCTTTATTTTGTTTACAAATTATCTAGAACAATATATAAATAAAGTAAACAAATAAAATGTTTGAACCACTGTAACTTGTATCTAGAACTCGTTCCAAGATTAAGAAGGAACGAGAATGTTACTTTTTTGGAGGAACGTGTGCTGAACTGTACTAAAGCCAGACTAGCGAATTTCAATTGTTGCCAAAGTGCTGTACTGATAATAACTACATTTGAGAATGCACATGTAACTACACACATAATACAAATATAGTTTAAGCCAGGATCACTTCAGAACCGAACGCGATGATGTTCATCTGAAAACTGAAAAAGTGGAAAACAATCCGCCGTTAATTCAAACGTGAAATCGCTACCATGAAGGCACCGAAAAACGATTGATTACCAACGGACGAAAACACCTAACTATTAGGACTGCGGCAAGTAGAAATCGAAATGATTTGTTTGGAAACGTATGTACCAATTCCAGTTTTTCTTATGAGAAAACTCCACTTGATTTATTTTTCTTGTTGCGTTTTGAACGGTGAAAGAAACAAAGTTTTTTTTTTAGCTTGTATGTCTTTAATATTTGTGATTAAAAAGTGAGTTAGCTGAAGTGATATGCGGCGACATGACAGCTTTCCTTATTGCATTTCAGATACATTTTTTGAGACCATCACAATCTTGCAAAAGCCTTATAACGGACTGGCGTATTTTGTGAAATACGGTACGTATAAACATTTTCTCATTCTTATATTTGTATTTATACTAAAATAGATTGTGGTGCACGAAAATGTAAACCTATGCCTGCTACGTAAAAACACCATAATTATGAATATTTACGAAAACAATAAATATAATAGAGTCAAGATATGTCCGCCTCAACGTTCTTCATGTAGAACAAAGTGACCGATTCAGTACTATGTGAACACACGTGATCTAAAATTTTAAGTCCTCCTACATTATGGGCTTTGCTATGTCGAGATAATCAACTTCAGATATTTCCAATTTTATTTTCATATAAAGATACATATTTTTGGAGATTAGATCAGGCTTCGATGCTTATAACTTTATTAAATTTTTATTTTTTATTTTAATTCTTGGGAGATCTATTTATAAATATCTACGTGTTTTTTTACATGTTTGAGGCAATCAGATTACTACTTATCATTATAGCTTTTACAGCTTCAGCCGTGAGAATGACGATTGGTACCGCGCCAGTGTGGACATTTAGTTTTCATGGTAAATAGGCACTTATTCTTTGTGCACTGAATGTGTATTATCATTGGAGCCTGATAATGTACACAAAAGAATAATGACAATGAAATGACTGCGAAAGAGCTAAACAGAACTATATCTACCAGACGTCAGAAGTCGAGCTGGTTAAAATAAATTGTGCAAAGGCAATGTTGATAATGAATTTTATTTTCCATACATCTTCTATCTGTATTGCAGGAATACTAGACGATGCTACCACTTCGGCATACAAAATTTATGATAGGGTTGAAACCTGCACCAATGCCGATGAACTCCTGCCTAAAGTCTGTCCTGATGGGTGCGGCATGGTTTCGGTCAAGGCAAACATACCGCAATAGGTCTTCTGAAAAAGCAAATCACCCTAAACCTCCATGAAAAAGAGATTGAGTTTTGAAGGCCATACTTCTTTTGTTGCATCTGTCCACATTTCTTTAACCTTCGTATATCCCACGCTTTTCCTCGAACCCTTTAACGGTTCGCTCATGTTTTAATAAACAAGAATTTTTGAAACCTTACGGACACATCGTTTTTCATAAGGGGTTCTGTGTGAAACACAAGGGTGGCTTTAGGCGACCAAAAGCAAGAAACATATTTTAGCCTATGTTTAGCAGGACGTATGGGTGTGCGTTAAATGAAAACACTATATATTCAATTAAAAGTTCTTCAGATGTCGAGCGATAGCAGGGTTCTTAAAGGGATACTTCAACGAAATTTGAAATATATCCCTCGTGTTCAAAAATAGGTTCAACATGATCCACAATATCCGTAAATGACAATCGCACGTTTGTACTTTGAGCCTGGTCACCGTATTTTTTGTTATAAACGGCCCACTCTAGCAAGCGCTCGGAGAAGGCCCAGCTTAGAGCACGTGACATCCGACGTAATCGTGACATAGGTCGTCTCGGGACAAGCAAAGCTATGGCGAGGCTGACGTCGAGGGGATGGCCTAGTCGTTCCAGCCACCGAAGCGGCTGCTTTTGTACGAATTTTGAGTGACGAGTTAATCTTTTATAATCTTGTAGGGGGACAATCGCGACTTCTAAAACACACAAAAGCGATTCTCGGGAAGACGGGAGTTCCTCCTTTCCCTCTTCTGTCGTCATGGCCGGAGGCGAGAAACTCACCGTCACTAGCTGTCAAGGTTCCGAGACTGGCATCAAAACGAGGCGTTAGCGACATCCACCAGGTGCTCTTTGCTAATCGTTTATTTCGTTTTAAAAATCGTTTTCGTGACTTTTTTAACAAGTTATTGGTGTGTTCGATGTGATACTTCTCCTTTGAACACATATAGACCATAAAATAAGCGCCGAAATTTCGTTGTAGTATCCCTTTAAAGCACCATGGTCAACGGTAACTGAAATGTTTTTTTTTATTCCTTTAACTAATGAAAAGTTACATTGCAAATTCAAGGCTCCGTGATGCACTCGGACCTCCAATAATCGTTCTTCCTGTAATGAGGTTCGCAAATGAGTATGGCGACCGGTATTGCGCTTTGACGTTCATCCAGTCTCAGTGGCGAAAGTCTTCCACTCCTCTTACCGCTGAGACTGAACTGCTCTTAAAGCATGATTCTGATGACTCTTCCTTGACTAAACTTACTAATTAAAAACAGAACAATAGAGTCACACGCATATCGTGGTGAATTCAAACCACTCAAGGAATTTTGAGACGATGCTGACTTTTTGGCATTCACAATTTATGCTAGGGTCGAAACCTGCACTGATGCCGATGGACTCCTGCTTATGGTTTGTCCTGGTGTGTTGTATACAATCAGGATGGGTGACATACAGATCGGTGACATACTCATCATATCATACTGCCGTAGGCCTTCTGCAAAAAAAAGAATAACTTCACTCTTACCATTTCCAGAAAAGAAAGAAGGAAAGCTTGGGTACAATAGGCTGGCACTCTTCAACGGTTTTTTTTTCCATAAGTACTCAGCCTGACTATACTACTCACCTTATTTTTAAATCTTATTTTTCAGCAGTGTATGTCCGTGTTGTAATAGGCAAGAATTATGAAAGAATACTTACGTTATTCAACTTCACAAATCATTATTCATGAAACACGAATGCGCTCATTGGCGTAGGAAAATGTGCAAAACACAACAAATTTCAACGATTCTCAATTAGGATGCTCACTTTTAATCTGGTTATACATGCCATTAGGATGCCAACGCATGTCCTTCATATATGTAAATAAAAGCCGCCTATGCCGTAGCATGACGAATCAGATTGCACTCAATGAACCGTGGCCAGAGATTGCAGTTTTGTGCATAACAACAAGGAAAGTGTGCTCCATCAATAATAACCTGGGGAATATCAATAAGAACGCCGGTTATTCTTAAAATGTTATTTGTAACTAGATCTGGTTGCTCACACCGCTTCGAATTTTGAAAGAAAGAAACAAGAAACGTGGATGGTTTTGAAAATAAGTCTTACAACACTGGGCATGCTGTAAATATTCTTTCGAGAAGCGCGGGATCTTTCAAAAACACGTTCGAAGTGCGATCGCAAAGGTCTAGGAGGTCAGTTGTCTAATCTTCAATACTCCAACTCATTTAACTTACCAATGTTTGCATTGTTGTGCGTGTCCTTATCAAGAACATCTCCCTCTTGCTTAAGAATTGTTCCCCAATGAAGGACTAAGCCAAGTCAAGATCTTGTTTTATCAAATTACAGCGAGCGTATTCTTAATGACTTTCCTTCTGCGCTTTAATAACATACAATTACGTATTTAGATATGCGAAATTATCCACAGGATCGCGACTTTTTAGGGCAGTTGGTTGAATGAATATTTGCAGTTTAGATTATTATTAAGTTCAAGATTTCAGCCTGTCACCTTCGTATCACCTTTGAGTACTATCAGGCAATAATAATAATAATAATAATAATAATAATAATAATAATATTTCTTTATTTTCTGTGCCCACAAACAACTTTTCAGTCTCCACTGTGGTGCACTAAGATACTAAAACACAAATACGGCAAAAACTAAAATACTAAATACAAATACCGCAAAAAGAAATATATATATCATTATAGGCGAAAGACATCCATTCACGAAGAAGCAAGGTAAATTCCCGAAGACACATGAAAATATCCAGGTGATGTTCCTTATTGAATGCCAATTGAATCCGTGACAAAGGGGATACAGGGGACATGCAAGATGTATAAAACGTTAATACATTCCGGCTGGCCTTTGATGGAACATGGAAGTCAATGCATCGTAGTAAATCCATTGACCTGACGTGACCATGAACAACTTTATGAAGAAAAACAAGATCTCTGCACTGCTTCCGCACGGCAAGTTTATGTAATGTAAACCGGTGAAGTAGCGTTTCATAATGATAAAAAGACCTCCTTCCAATATAGCGATCATACACAATTCTTATCAGCCGCTTTTGTACATTTCCGACTTCTGTTGACTGACCAAGAGATAACGAATTCCAGATTACCGAGCCAAATTCTAACCGTGGTCTAACTAGTGACTTAAACAAATGCAACAAACAAGACGGTGATGAGAACCGCCAACATAACCGAGAAATAATGCCTAACACTCTTAACGCAGCATTAACAGTTATAGACACATGTTCTTTGAAAAAAAGTGAACTGTCAATACGGACACCAAGGTCCCTTACAAAAGATACCCGGGGTATCAAGGTGCCTTCAAGGTTGTAAGAAAAAGAAATGAATTCACGCTTTCTAGATAGTACAATATGTTTAGTTTTCTCGGGATTAAACGACAAGTGGTTTTTGAAGCACCAATTTGAAACATGTTCTATGTCAGCTTGAAGACGAGTGCAATCCAATACTGACCTCACACTTAAAAATAGTTTAACATAATCGGCAAAGAGAAGAATGTTTGCGTCACTAACACAGGAAACAATATCATTTATAAACAAAATAAACAAATACATTGACTGAGAGTTAATTATAGTTTATACGCTATGGTTTTAATATTAAATAAAACGTGAAAGCACAAAAGTAAAACAGAAATTATTATGTAAGCTTGTGTTGATCGTTCTGATAAACCTGAGGAGCACTAAATGTGTCGCGCGAGTGTTATTCATGCCCTATTTAATGCGTTGTGATTTCCTACACTCGGTTGCGGCGATCCTTGAAATGTTTCGTATGTACTGCAAACACGACACGCTTTTGTGTTCTTTAAAAGAACTTGTTGTTGGTTTAGTTGGTGTTGGCTGTGTTCTCCTGGTTTATCAGAATATTTGTGTGCGCCTGGTTTATCAGAATAATCAAGACTAGTTTAAATTTATTCAGAAGCCAAGATTTCTCACGAGCATAATTTAATGAGAAGTTTTAATGTGCTCTGATTCTTCCGTGGCTGAGTTTAGGACTTTGAATTATGGGTGCTCCAAATAGATTGCTAGGAAGCCCTGGTGGTAATACAGAAGTAGCCACAAGGAGAGAAGGCTTATCGCGTCATTTCCGTTATCGATTGATCGTATTCTAAAGTTGTCATGTTATACGCTCGGTGCCCTATCTCTTGGTACGTTATGGTCTCTCATTTACGCCTTGACGTCTAAAGTCCACGTTTGGTGCCACACTTCGTCGTTAGAGGGCAAGCCGCGCACACCAATGGTAGCGTGTGGAATAAATATGCTGGACTACACATAACTCGTCGCTGACGATCACCTGCGGACTACGCATGCCGGAGTATGTATACTTGGCTCTTGACTGTCGCCCATGGAACAAGTCCAACTCGATGCCGAAGACCGCCTGCGAACTACATATTGGTATCGATGGTTGTTTCAAATAAAATACCTTCTTTATAATAAACGAGGTCTTGACAAATGGGTCTTTGGTAATTAAAGAAACACTGGGTTTAATATTCTCGATACAATTTGGGTTTCCAAAACGGACACTATTGGTGGTCGCTGTACCGCCATCGCACACACACTCTCGCTCTGAGTCCCGCTGTTAGACTCCCGCATAAGTTTCTTGCTCAGCTTGGTCTCGCCCAAGGCTGTAACACGATCCGCATCCTATCCTACGCCAGCAAGTCACGCCTTCATGGCGCGGGAATCCACGCGCGAGACCCTTGATGCCGAGGAGTTAGTATAAATCAGAACCTCCCGAGAACACAACCTTGCGCCCAGGGAAATAAAAGAAAAGGGCAAAACAAAATGGTGCTCGCTTGGAATGCGCTCGGCGAAATAAAATAAAAGGGCCACACAGAATGGCGCTTGCTTACGTTCGGGCACCCTGGCATTGCTAACGTCCTCGTCGACGACAACAAAAAGCAATGCTAAAGAAAACTAATGAAGATTGATCTTTCATGTTTCTTAATAATAACAAAATTTGGATACACAGGAATTGACACCTCATATACGTGAGCAGCACAATGAACGCATAAATGCTTCAATGGACGTTATGCAACAAAACAACAACAACAGCAGCAACAACAACAACAACAAAATCGATACAAGCGAAAAGTAATATGTGTGACAAATGTGCTCACTTCGGAATAACACGCTTACGGGCAGAGCGCCTCGGGAGCTGAACGGTGACTTCCTCCCTGGCGGATTCTGCTTCTTCTGGCGATGATGTGTCGTCTTCCAAGTGTGTTTTCTTTGTTGTCGACGTCCATCCCTTCAACTGGGAAACATGCGCCGTAGTTGCGAATCTACTGGCCTTGGTCTTGTCAAGCTCAGTGACACGATATGTGTCGGATGGAAGAACCTGCGTCACAACCAAAGGCCCTCTGTACTTCGGTTGAGCCTTCGTTGGCTTGCCTGTTGGTTCAGTAGCTCTTCTCATAAAGACTATGTCTCCGACATCGTACAGTCGCGCTGGGAAGTGTCTTCGGTTGTATGCGGTTTACAGTTTTTCCTGTTCCTCAATGAGGTGCTGTCGCACCCGTTCCCGCATTTCCTTGGGGTCTTGCCACGCCGGTTCCTCAGCTTCGACCAGCCGTTTTAATGCGGTGTTGTGAAAGTCTGGTTGATATCCGTGTAGCATCTCGAAGGAAGTCCTTCCCGATGTTTTGTTCACGAGAGTTGTTCAAACTACACTACAGCTAAATTCAGTTTTTCGTCCCAGTCGCGCTGCTGGGGATCTGTCATGGAGGTTGTGATGACAGGCAGTACTGTCCTATTCACCCTCTCCACTTGACCGTTCGCTTGCGGGTGTCGTGTTGAGTTAAGGACGTGGTGTATGGCTCGTGCACCGCAAAACTCCTCAAATGCTCGAGAAGTAAAACAACTGCCCCTATCCGTGATTAGGGTTCTCGGCAGGCCTCTTTCTAGGATAAACTCCTGCAGAGCCCGCAGTACGTGCTTGGTCGATGTGTCGCGCGCTGCGAAGAGTCTCACAAATTTTGTTAGGTTGTCAATGATGACCAGTAGGTATTGGTTTCGCTTCTTACTTTGCACGAATGGACCCATGTGATCCATGTGAACCACCTCAACATGGTCGCGTGCCTGGTGGTATGGGGTTAAGGAGACCTTCTCGTCTGCCAGCAGGTATCTTGTTGGAAATGCACTCGAAGCACTGCGAAATGTGTTTCCGAACGTAGTTCCGCATTCGCGGGAACCAGAAGCTCTCTTGGATCTTGGCAACTGTTCTGTCAAACGTTTAAGCGCGAAGTGAGCCATTAAGTCGTGGGACTGCACCACTTCAGCCTTCCGCATACACTTGGGCAGCACGAATTTGTACTTTTTGCTTGCCGTCGTGTTCGATTACTCTCATGAGCCTATCATCCTTCAGAACTTAGCCGCTCACTTTCCCCTTCTCCTGCCCGGTGCGGCAATGTTCTGGCTCTTCTAGTATGGCCACAAGTTCTCGTGGTTCTTCCTCACCTCAGTTGTAACACTAGCACGTGGTCTGCAATGCCATGGGTGAGGCAGACCTCGAAGCGGTCCTCAAGAACAGAGTGCATCGTATCCACCGGCTCTTCAACTGGGCCTCGGCTAAGTGAGTCCACATGAAGCATCCGAGATCCGTGACTGTGCCTGATTGAAAAATCAAACTCCTGGATCAAATCATACCACCTTGCAATCTCGGGCTTCTGTGTTCGTTGTGCATTGAGGTACACCAGAGCCTGGCAGTCAGTCACAATAGTAAAATGGATGCCAAGTAACAACGGTCTAAGCCGATCCACCGCCCAAACGATAGCCATCAACTCGAGCTTCGATGAGTGATAGTTGCTCTCAGCGTCGGTCGTTCTTTTGCTTCACGCAGTAGACAAGGTGCCACTCGTCGCCTTTCCGTTGAAGGAGCATTGCTGCCAGTCCCTTCGCACAGCCGTCTGTATGCGACTGCGTCTCCGCATTCGGGTCGTACAGCTGAAGTACAGGTTCACATGTTAGTTTTGACTATCAAAACTTGGAAACTTTCCTCGTGCTCTGGATTCCACTCAAACTTTGCATTCCTCTTGGTGAGCCTTGTGAGAGGTTCAGCGATTAACGCATACTTCGGGACGAAGCGTCGAAAAAAGTTCGTCAGCCCCAAAAATCGTCTGACATCATGAGGGTTCTCTGGGACCGGGAATTCCGTGATTGCTCGTACCTTGACTGCGCCGGGTTGCACCGCTCCGTTCTTCAGTCGCAAGCCCAGAAAATCGACACTGTCTCTTCCGAAAGCGCATTTGCTCAAGCGAAGGGTTAAATTCGCCTTTCTGAAGGCTTCGAGGATTTGGCGCAGCCGCGTGATGGTATCATCCCAGTTTTTCGCTGGAATCAGCACATCATCCAGGTAGCACATAGCGATAGTTCCCCTCAGCGGCCCCAAAACGTGGTTCATAAGACGCTGGAACACGGACGGAGCATTCGTGAGTCCAAACATCATCCTCTCAAATTGACCGGTCTCGTCCGGAGTGATGAAAGCTGTCTTCTTCTTCGCATCGTCACTCAAGGGAACCTGAAGGTAGCCGTCGAGCGAGGTCTAGAACTGTGTACATCACTGCTCCGGATAGTCCTTCTAGTTGATCATCAATGCTTGGTAGGGGGTATTTTCTTTTACGGTCTGGGCGTTCAATCGTCGATAGTCCACCACTAGACGCTTCTCTCCGTTCTTCTTTTGAACAAGGATCACGGGACTTGCGTAAGCGGAATGCGTCTCGCTCACAATTCCCTCTCGTTTCCATTCGCTGACGATCTCGCGAATCGTTTCTCTTTCTGCCACGTTTGTTCGGTAAGGCCGAACCCGCAACTGGTGAGCTTCCCGGCACTTCTGGGATGTCCATTTCAAGGACGTTTGTGCACCCAAGCTCGCTCAAGTTCGTAGCGAAGCACTGCCGATACTCGTTCAGGAGGTCAAGGAGCTCATTCTTTTGCCCCTCGGTCACCGACGGACCTACTTCGACCTGATTCTTGTCTATCGGCTTCCGAATTGCCGTGGTGAAAACCCCTTGTTTCTCGGTTTCGTAACTCTCTTCCGCTCGGTTTCTCTGGTTGTCCTCTTCGCCGGGTGTCTTTACAATGTCGACCGCAGTGACACGTCCAAGACGTTGTCCCTTTTTAATGACTACATCGTTATTTCCGCTTGGGAATACTGGAACAGCAATCTCTCCGTCTTTCATGTCGAGAAGAATTTCGTTTCCACAGTTGTTGAAAAGGACGGGGCCAGTGATATCAGATTCTGATGACAGCGTGATCCAATTTATCACGTTCGCCTGGAGGGTGGACCTTTCGGTTGTCTTTACAATCAACTTGGGGTCGTCGCTCAAGGGTTCGAGGTGGGAGAAAGGGCACTGACTCTTGTGCCAAAAGCGTAGACATCCGCCCAGCCTAGCATAGGTCACGTACGGGAGCTCGGTGAAAGTTCGACCAACGAGCAGGTCGACCGACTGGGCCTCGTCTGGTACAACAAAAATTGGGATGTTCTTCCCGGTAACACCGTCAATCTCCAAGTCTGCTTTGCATTTACCAATTGTCCTTACTGCCGGGACGTCCCGGTTGCCGAATCCATAAAGAGGTGTTGCGTCTCTCATCAGCTCAGCACCGCAACGCGCCGCCGCAGACGCGCGCAAGAGGCATCCGGAACTTCCGGTGTCAATCATTCCAATGAGCTTTTTGTCGCCATTCCATGTGACTTGCTTGAGGAGCACTTCAGAGAAACTCCTCTCTTTGAGTTGCTTACGGTGTTGGTCTCACTCCTTGGAGCTCTTTCGATGCAGTGACGCTGAGTGTGCCCGGTTTTTCCACAGCTCAGGCACTTTAGTGGGCGCTTTGGCTCTGGACAGTCGCGCGCGATGTGACCGAACCGTGAGCAGTTGTAGCACTTACGCTCACCCTTTTCGTTGTTTATTGGTGATCTCTTATCCTTGTTGTCTCTCTCGTCAACGGTTTTCTTGACAGACGTCATACCCGCGTCTCAATTTCGCGGTGGGTCGGTAGCAGCCTCTTTTTCACGCTGTCCACCGAAGCGCTCTTGTCGCTCCCGATCGATTCTTTCGAATTCCTGTATGTCGTGTAGGAGGTCATCACCGTCCTCGTGTGTTCTCCCCATTAACATGGTGCACAGTTGTCTCGAACGCAAGCCGGTGAGTACTTGCTCGCGAGTATCGCAGAAGTCGAGGTTTGCCTCTCCACAAAGACGGATCTTCGAGTGGAAGTAGGCGATCGTGCTCTCGTTTCGCTGCTGGACGCGGTCTTGCATTCTTCTCCAGCGTTCCGCTGCTCGGGTCTGGCTAACAAATGTTCGTCGAAACTGGTACTCTAGATCTTCCCACGACGCAATTTCTGCATGGCGTGAGCGTAACCAGTCTTTGGCAGCTCCTGTGAGATGTGATTTTGCCGTTTCCAGGAGGAAAGGTGTCGGCCACTTGTGAAGAGTCGCCGTCCTTTGTAGGTTCTCAATCCAGTCTCGCGCTGCTGCTGCGTCCTCGCTTCCGTCGAAGTTGGATATGTTCTTACTGAGGTCAGGCATCACCTGGAACGTCGCCACGCCGCTCACGTCCGCTGCGCTTGACTGCGCCGGAAGGGCAAGTCGTCCCAAGAGGTACGTTAACAAACGATCCTTTTCTCGAATCATACCCAAGAGCTCGCGCAAAGAAAACTCGTCCCCCATGGAGTGAGCAACCTCAGGTGAACCTGCCTGGCTCGGAGACGCTCCCGATGCTTCCTGGTTCATGGTGAAGCGTTGAGCTGTATACATGTAATTACACCCAACACACAGGCTCGCACAGACAATATAAAGCCGCAACATAATACACTACATCTCATGCGCAAAATGAAAACTCTGTTGATAAAGAGTTCCACAGGGAGATGAAAAATCCGACAGTACCTGAACCTTGAGTTCAGCACAGTGGGAAGCCCCAAATCGTAGGCACTCACACACACGTCGCCCACCTGTCGCACTGTGGGTCGCTCCAACCGGACTCTGATCGCACCTGACTCGTCGATCCAGGGTCCGCGGGTTTGGATGCCTGACGCACTTGATTGCTTGTGTCACTCTTCGGTCCGCTCTTTGTTCCGAGAGTTGGTTGATAATCCCACTTCTGATATGTAATCGATGGTTGTTTCAAATAAAATAACTTCTTGAAAATAATCGAGGTCTTGACAAATGGGTTTTTGGAATTAAAGAAACACTGGATTTAATATTCTTGATACAATTTTGGTTTACAAGACGGACACTATTGGTGGTCGCGTACCACCATCGCACACACACTCTCGCTTTGAGTCCCGCTGTTAGACTGCCGCATAATTTTCTTGAGCAGCTTGGTCTCGCCCAAGGCTGTAACCCGATCCGCATCCTGCCCGACGCCAGCCAGCCGCGCCTTCATGGCACGGGCATCCACGTGCGAGACCCCTGGCGCCGAGGAGTTCGAATAAATCACAACCTTCCGAGAACACAACCTTGCGCCCAGCGAAATAAAAGAAAAGGGCAAAACACAATGGCGCTCGCTTGGAATGCGCTCGGCGAAATAAAATAAAAGGGCCAAACAGAATGGCGCTCGCTTACATGTTTGACTAAGTATGACTCCCCGCGAATGGTCACTTTCGTACAAAGTATGCTGGACTAAGTGTCACTCACCGCGGTCAGTCGCATGCTAGCGCAGGCTTTCGTCGGCGGCAAGTCATCTTAGTCGAGCTGCTTGCGCTCTCTTTCACCAGCTCTTTATGGCGTCGAGCAAAGATCACGTGGTCCGGGTTTCGATTGCCGCTGAGACTCTTTTGAATCTCGCTTGTTGCAATTAATTATGACTACTCATTTATTTATATTTTTGGTTCTGTGCCTGAAAAAGTTCGAAGTCTTTGTATGAGGCACTTAAGTACAGAATATGGTATGCTCACAAACAGTTATATATTCATAACAGCTTGCATACATCCACGCATGATCTCCACACATGACCTCAACACCAATTCAGTTTCCCCGCTAAACTTAGCGGGGAGACTGTGACGCCTCATAATGAAACGCGCGCGGCTACGCCGACGCCTACGGCGACGCTGACCTACACGCAAATTCAGTTTTCCCGCAAAATTTAGTTGGAAACTGAAATGATGCTGAGGTCACGTGACGTCAATTTTCCCGCTAAATCTAGCGGAGAAACTGAATTTGCTGATGGGTGACGTGGCACGAAGTCATATGACATAATTTTCCCGCCAAATGAGGCGTAAAATTGAATTGTTGTTGAAATCACGTGGCGTAAATATTTCAGCTAAATTTAGCTGGGAAAGTGTGGGACAAGGGGAGGGTATGGAGGAGGAACGGGGGAGGGTACAGTCATGCTACCGCGTTCCGTGTAGCAAAAGTGGTTGAATTACCTTAACACATGGGTTGCGTTATTCTTGATCCTAACATGGATCTTCAGATCGTCCTCGACACGTAAGCGTGTGCTGCCTGCGTGGTGGATTATGTAAAAAAAAGGCCGACCGCGGTATGTCGAACCTCAAACGGGCAGTGCAAGTAATTGTCAACCACAAGGGGGACATGGCGTACACGCAGGCGCTGTGACACCAAGTTGTGGGATGTTCAATGCCATCGGAGTCTCCGAACAGTAGGCCACCTGGTGTTCGCAGAACCAGGACATGTCGGAGGCGAGTTGCAAAATTGTCTTTTTGAACTCTGCCAGGCCCGAGGAGAGGACGCGCATTAAGAAGACTAACGCTCATATGTCGTAGGAAGGCTTAGTAGAATCCAGCATGGATGTTTGGAAACGGACGATGATCGAGCGCAGCGCAGATCGCGTTCCCTGAATTGGAAGCCGTTACTCTGGCAGAGATCGCTTCCGACTACAACATATATACCTGCAAAAAGATAAATTAATGACGAATACTCTAATACCGCGGTTACTCGGTAGACGACTGAGTGAACTTCAGGCGAGAACATGTTCTTCTCTTCTATCCGTTCCGCAAAGAGGTAGACATCTTAGACCAAAACTGTTTCGAGCGTTTCTAAGAGCAACACATCGACGTCATTCTTGACAACAAAGCACGCTACGACAGGGATGTAGACATTGAGCAAATTAGTGCCGTTCTTACTTCAATACTCCGATCGAATCACGGGGAACATTGTGCCACTTTTAAGCTTTCAGAAGTGAATCTGCACCCGGCGGCTATGGAAAACGACGAGTGCGATGTCCTAGACATCGGTGCGGTCGAATCCAGTGACCCGTTTAAGCAATGCCCCTTCGTGTGCACCCGGAAAGATGTTATGAGCAGAGATCACTACCTGGACACCATGCGGAGGACGAGTGAGGAGCAGTACGAGATCGTCCTGGAAGCCGTGCACCGACTCGCTATCCCGGACTCTCCACGGCTACAAATCTTCTTCACCGGAGTGGCCGGGTTCAGGGTAAACATTTGTACTGCCCCTCATCATGGACGTCTACAACAGATACTGTAACCCTGCTGGTTCAGATAATGTAAGTGCCTATGTTGCTTGTGCTACAACTGGAAAAGCGGTGGTCGCGCTCGGCGGAATAACAGTACATGCAGCGTTCATACTTACCATCCATAGAGATGGCGGACTGCGCGACAACGAGGTGAACACCTTCCGATATGGGTTCAGGAACGTGAGGTGCGTGATTATCGATGAAGTTAGCATGATGTCTGCCGACATACTTCAGAGAGTAGACTGGCGACTCCACACCATCACTTGCAAATACCTGGAGACTTTCGGCGGGTTAGACATCATCCCCTGTGGAGATCTGCTCCAGCTTCCACTTTTCGTACCACCGAATTTTTCAAGCGCGTCAAGACGAAGAGTGTGTTTTTGGACATGGAAATTGCATGGCACCATCTGTCATACTTTCTCCTCGCGAAAGTTGTAAGGCAAAACGATCTGAGGTTCCCCACCATACTTACCAAAATTGGAGACGGTGCCGAATTGGATCCCGAAGAAATCGCATTGATCGAGAGTTCGTCCGTCACGCAACAAGAAACGTGTTGTCCCGATGACATCCGCTTGTATTACTCCAACAAAGAATTTGACTGCCACAATACAAACATGGCCATTGCAGCCGAGGATAATGGTGTGGCGTGTACGGAACGAGGTCACAATCATTGGATGCAAGTCTATGCAGGGGAAGACAGAGGCAATGTTTAATGTCGAAACTGATGTCGTGCGACAAAGTCCCTATGACGAACACAGGCTAGCTCAATTTGAGTGAAGGTTTGTTTGTCACTTGGCTCAATGGGAGGGCGTATGCTACGCAATATTCTGCCATCACAAGTTAGTTCAGGTTGATTGAAGATAAAGTAAGAAGGCAGGCAAGCTGGTTGATGTTACACATTTTTGAAAACCGGAGACGACGGAGGAAAAAGGGGACAATACACAAACATCTCAAACACAGCTACTAAAGTTTATTAGAACAGTCGTTTATATAGCATCTCCCCACACGTCTTCAGGAACTGCACACGTCACTGGAACTTTTAGCCAAGGTACGTCTCATCTTGACATTTTTCCCCTTTTTTTCCTTCCTTCCCTTTCCTCTTTCAAGTTATCGCACTTTGTTGGTACACAGCATTGCAAAAACAAAAGCCCCACACCTAAAAAGAAAAAAAAAACGCATCAAATGCTTTTAGGTTGTTTCGTGTAGTCTGATAACAATTGAAACCTTCGAACTCACTTCATACACAGCACTGCAACCAAACCCCTTTTGTGGCACCCCCAAGGTCGAACCCAACGCACAACACCTTCACACAAGCTCCAAGGCCTAAGTATCACGTACAAGAGCCCCTAATTTAAAAAAAAACAAAACAAAAAAACGACACACACAAAAAAAAAAACATTACAACAGCACTAAAACAAATAAACCGATACAAAAGAAAACTTTACAACAGCAAAAATTTTCGGGTCGCTTCATCTAATGCGATTGACGGCTGACTGATACAATTGCCGACAGTCGTGATTCTAATTGTCTCTTTCAAAACTCTTTTGGTACAATCTTTTTCTTTGCTCAAAACAACAGTAGACCCCCAATCCGGCAGACAATTATTGCACTCCTGTACATGTTTAGCAATCTCCGAGTTTGGAGACCCGTTCTTCACTGCCCTCATCTGTTCAAGCAGTCTCTCATTCAAGCACCTTTTTGTCTGCCTCACGTAGGTGAAACCGCAGGCCCGTTGGAATATCGTATACTCACACCAACCTGGCAATCAACGGCGGCTTCTCTATGCCGTTTCTGACAACCCCGCGCACCTCCCGCGAACGGCGTAAGCCTGTTCAACCTGTTCAACCTAAAGCATAATGATATCTCGGCAAGTCGACGCCTTGAGCTTTTCAATTTTTTTTATCGCTGGGAAAAATTTAGCTACGGCCTTCACGTGTAGCCCAATATTCCTCTTAAGGACATGGCGTTCACGTATATTTATTACAAAAATATGAAAAAGGTGACCCGGACAGTAATCGAAAGCTATTTGCAAGACCGTTTTCAGTATGTTGAAATTGACGGGGAGCGTTCAAACATGCGCCAAATAAAGGCAGGTGTACCGCAAGGGAGTATTCTCGGGCCCTTCTCTCCAATCTTTTTATAAATGACATAGTGAACTTAGATAATAGCGTCAACTACATAATATACGCAGATGATACAAGTTTGTTTTTCTCTGGAACTAGCACTGACGTCTTAATAGGAAGAGCTAATCAATTCTTGCAGGGTCTAAACGTTTGGACCACCGAACATTCATTAACAATAAATGTTGCAAAAACTAAGGCAATTATTTTCCGCGCAAAAAATACAAGCTGCACCAGCAGCCTGCCGGGAGGGCTTCTTTTGCCTCACGAGATGTGGAAATTGTAAAAAATGCTAAGGTGCTTGGCGTAACTTTTAATGAACATATGCTGTGGGATGAAAGTGGTGCAGGACACAACCATAAAGCTCTCAAAGGTTGTAGGCGTTTTATATAAACACCGTAATATCTTGCCGTCCTCGATAATGCTGCTTATATATCACGCCCTGTTCTGCTCATATTTCGATTATTGTTTCCTGGTTTGGGGTACCACTACGAAAAAGAACGTTCAGATACTTTTTATAATGCAAAAGAGGGCAATACGAATAATATGTAATGTAGCGTATGATCACTCCACGAAATCTTTGTTTAAAAAGCTTGACACGTTAAAAATCACGAATTACTATAGTTACAAGCTTTTGATGTCGTATAAAGATCATTAAACAACCCCGTTAGTGTGTTTAATTCAGTCTCAGGTTTGGAGTCGCGGGACTCAACATACAGCACTCGTCATTCTCGAAACTGGGCGCGCCTGCTCCAGAACCACTTATGGTGACCAGAGACTGGCTTTTACTCTCCCAAGAATTTTAAACAACCTTGAAGCAAAGGGAATTTCCGTGGCAAACACAAGCAGAAAGGAAATTCGTGACCTATTTGAGTGATCTATTGAATAGGTGTTGTCATGTTTTGAAGGTGCAGAGGCAGTTGCGTATATATTTTTGAAAGTCAATGTGCATTGTAGTGTGCTCATTACTAAACTCTCGGAGCAAGCGTGTGCTACTCTGTATTATGTTTACCTTGTTTAACCCTTCGTACTGTATATAATTGACACCACTGTCCTGTGTAAGCACTAGATTACCTGTCTTTATATATGTTACATTGTTCTTTCACTCATGTGTTGTGTTTCTTCTGCGGATGTAAAAGGGAGGTGGAGTGCTTCGTCAAGTAGCGACATGCTGCTTTTTTCCCTGCCTTCCCCTCTCAGATGGAGAGGAAATAAAATTGATTGACACTGTACTCTCTGACGTGAAAACACCATCTTATGATTAAAAGCCAGCTTCGTATTTTTTGTGGGGGTTAATTTTTTTCTTGGCAGTGGATAAAGGAATATGTGAAGTACAAACAAAATAAATAAAAAAATTCATGTTTTGTTTGTAAACTTTATTCAAAAGATAATAGGTTTCATGATATAGAGAACCCAGCCACCTTTCCGTCTGATAGGAAAACCGGACACATTAAATTAATTTTAATACATCGTAGAAATACGTCCAGCAATACACGAGAGTATACCTTAAAAAAGGGCATTTAACGTTTGTTTAAAAACATATTTGAGTTGTTAACTGCGTGAACACAGCTGTATATGAATCGAAAGAGAAAAAAAAGTTAATTTGCATCGCCACCTTATTTCCCGGCAAGCGTAGCAATCTGGGAACTTTATTTTAGGAACAACTGCGAAAGGTGGAAAAGCAAACATTTTGCTTCTGTGTGCTCATTTTTAAAACAAGAGGTGCGAAACAGATTTTTGTCTAGCTTTATTCAAAAAGTTAAGACTCGGGACAACAAAGTTTAAGATCCGACAGAACATACAAATATCACAATTTCCTTCCGTTACTTTTTCTCTCCCCCCCCCCCCCCCAAGAAAAAAAAGAATCACCCAGTGGCTTTAACCGTGTTTCTTGTTTCTATGAGAAGAAGGCTTTTAGGTGACCTTGTTTTTGTAATATTGGCGTACAATCAAACACGTGGAAAGCGAAATTAGCTCTCAGATTTCAAAAAACACATTTAGCAAAACAAGTTCAGCTGTGTTGACGTTCCAAGGACTTCTGCTGAAAATCCTGTTGTTTAGAACAGAATAGAAATGTACTGGCGAATTGATCAAGGCCACATAAATTGAACGACGCAGGCCAGGGAACGATGGTAACATGGACCGAACACTGTAATTTTTGCCGGTTTTCTATTTCTGTCTGTTTATTTGTCCTTCCTGCCAACACTGATAATTTAGCTGGCAACGTCAGCTAAATGGTCTTTTTACGGTGGTAGCTGTCAGTGTCAGATTCCGCACCATCCGTGGCAAGACAAGCTATCTGTCTTTCTTTCTCGCCTCCCGGCCGCACCCGGCCCCCTCGCTGCCGCAGTTTTGGGGTCCGTGAAGGATCTCCAGTGCGTCTACGAAAGCCTTCAAGCGGAGCTTGCACATACCTCACACCCCTCCCCCAGAGATGGCTCGTACACGCTGGATTCACTTTCCGTTCGGGAAGCGGGAATGGCAAGCGCGCCGCGCCTATGTCCCTAAGCACATCCACTAAAAGCACATTTTCTAATGCAAGTCGGTCAACAACGCAACAGCTTCCGCTGTCTGCCTCAACACACTTTGTGTGCTCATTTTTTTAAATATCCGTATCGCGCAGGCATTTCAACGGGTCAACAATTTTTCCAAGGTAGATTAAGAGAAAGGAGGATGCAAAGTATATTGTTTCGTGTACGAAGATTATGAACCTTCAAGTTAAAACTTAAAACTTTGGAAGTACAAATGCAGTATTGATTGAAAATGGGCGTTCTGACAAATAAGATCTTTAGTTTACTTCTGATCTTGACATTATAGAAGCATTTTCGTAATGACTAAAATGACACTAGATTCTTGAAACTAGACACGCAATACTTTATTTTACCTTTACTCATTCTCCGATTCTCACTTACGTACATAAAAAAGAAGCAGACGACACTTTTTTTTCCGTCTCATCGTACGGCAAGGCGAGTCTGTCATAATTGTTTCATTAAAATTTAGTATGCCTCACGTCGCTTTGACACTCACGAAGCGCACGTTTCTGATTGAACGCACTGAAGTATTGTGGAAATAGAGACTCCTGCTTGCATATTCGTCGCGATTTCAATCCCAGTGCGTTACGGGATTTCTGATTTTCGAATAAACAAATTTTGATTTATCCGGGCAATTTCGAAGTTGTTTGATAAAGTTGCGCTTTCCTAAAGAAGAAACATATCGCACATATAACAAGCTAAATGTAATACTATCTGATTGATATTAGCTAAAACGAAGCTATTGAAATTAACGGTTAATACAGTATATTGTTTTCTTTTTTATATTTTGCTAGGAGGTAGGAACTTCGTAAGAAGTTAAGAAATAGGGAATATATAGGTTCTGCGTATGGGCGTTTTGATTATAATTCAGGTGCAGACATTCAGAACCGGCTTTAACAGCGTTTTCTTGTTTCTTCATTAAAAATGCATACACGCGAGTTTGTTTTTGAAAGATCTGCGCAGAAACGAAACACACAAATGGGATGAAATCGTCCGTTTCGAAACACGTTCGAAATACGCAAAACAAGGAAACATGTGCAGCTGTGTTGACGTAAAAAGGATATTTGTTGGAGCACCTCGTGTTTTGAGCGAAATGTAATGTCGCCGGCAAACCGGTGAAGCACAAATGAGCTGAATGACGCAAATAAAAGAAACGGCTCACTGAATATTTTTTTGTGTTAGTTTTTTTTTAGTAGGTTTCTTTTTTCGACCTACACAATAATACTTGCGTTTGCAACCTAAGTTAAGTGTTGTCTGTTCCAAATTTCTAAAACCACGAGGGTTTTTAATAGACGAATCAATTCCCTCCAAATTGCTTTAATTTAAAGGAATATGTGAAGTATATATATCTTTCTTTCGACAAGAACCCAGAGCTTTATAACTCAATTATTGTAAGTAAGTACACAGCATTCATTCAAAATGAACGTTTAAGAATAGCAGCAGTTGAATTTGGTGTGAGTTTATCGTGCAAAGCATCTTTCTTGATGAGTGTGGTCAAACCTATTATTTTGGACGAAAATGCAAGCTGACTTTTTTTATTTTCAAACACTAACTGTGCAGAAACATACTTGTTATATTTCAGCCTTCTCATATCCATACTTACCCTCACGAGATAATAGCGTACGAAACGTTAATTACGCTCATGCGTATGAAGTGATCTTTGCAGTGATTCCCTTAAAATTTACAAGGGCGGATTTAATGTGCATTTTACATCGCCTGGCAGTGGGAAAAGCGTGGGTTGCTTTTTAGTGGCAGGCTCATGCTGCGTACAAAGGAGCGAGATTACCTTACAGAACATTTCTACTCCCCGGAAATCCGTCGATGATATTTATTATTCTATTGTAATCAAGAGAATTCAAGACAACAATGTCGAATACTTGCTAAAGTATAATACATTTTTCTTTTTGACAATATACCGATCTCACCAGACAGTTTCATCATGCCGCCGCTGTCGCAATGCCTCGAGGCAAGTTTAGTCTTTCTGCACGTGGTACAACCACGATGAAGCACTGTGCGTGCAGAGCATGAGATGGTACGAGTATTCGCAACTCCAACGCCCTATAGGTGGCGGGGCGGTAGTTCCAAGATGGCGGAAGAGACGGGGATAGATTCCCCAGGATTTCCCGTGCACCTGCTCGCTGGCGCTGGTCAGCGCGCTGAAAATTATATATTTGTCTACGAATGCGAAGCGGTTAAGCAGGGATCATATTACAGGTGACCGAGATGTTGATGCGCATTAGGAAAACGAGCATGCTGATGCTTAAATGTTGCAGATACCTCATCTTGTGAAGCTTTGTGGTGGGCGAGCGCGTTTTACGCACCGGCCACATCACTGTTTGTGGCAGAATATGTTTGAGGGTGATGTAGATATCATGTTTGCGCTTTGGCTGGCCGTTTGTGCTCTAAAAAGTTAGCCGCGAACGGTGACCGTCAAGCTTCGGAAGGGAAGCGTTCACAGTATTGGTGCCTCTGCGGCCCAGGCTCATAACTCGCTGCTCACCGTCTCTGTTTTAGCCTTATCGCAACACGTGATCAAACTGCTCTATGTTTAGTGATAGAAAGTTTGTTACCGCAGGCTACCGTGCGGTGTAGCATTCCAACCGGAAGCTCGCGCTGCACCTTTAGATCACAATTTTCAGCGCGTGCCAGGAACGTTGCCGTGCTCTTCACTCTAAAAAACAAACAGAACAAAAACAGTTGTAATCCTTGTCACATATACGACACCCCAACACTTCAGTTCGCCGTGCAGCGCACTGACGTTAGACTGACGGCCCAACTTTCACAGAGGCTTGATGACGGTGCGATATAAGATATTAAAGAGCTAAAGTACGCATCAAAAAATACAGCCCCCCCCCCCAAAAAAAAAACAAAAAAAACACCGAGGTTTTGCAGTAGGGCCAAGAATACCCCGATTACATTCTTTTATAACAGTCATTTACACTTATTTAAGCTATTTTAATAAATTCTAGAAGTCGGCTATCAAGCCACTTGTTAAAGTAGGTAGCGTCGGTTGAACGTCAGTGCGCTGTACGTCCAACTGAAGTTTAGGGGTGTCGTATGCTACGCTAAAACTGAGTAATAAAATAATCGGCGTCTAACGGGGTTTTATTTATTGCTCTACTAAAAATAAATATTTTAATATACCGTACATTTTTCGTACCTTGTTATTTGCAACGTTGCGGCCCCTCTCGCCAAAACTGCCCGATCTATAAGCTCTCGTCACGAACGACTGGCTAACACAGACGCGGTCTAAAATACTTCGAACATTTCTTTATTTGCTTTGTAATTACCTGAAAGCAAGTACGGGTATTCTGTCTTTTTAAAGTGCTTGGAATAAATTGTCATGTTCCTTGTAAAGGCCTTGAAACGCGAACCCATTCCCGATGTGTATTGTTCTACATACCGTTGAGTGACGAGTTTTCTTCTTCTTGTGGCAAAGAATAGACTTTTCGTAGACCGTACTATAGAGCTCTACATTATTAGCGGCAGCTTTTACCGCCGTCACGTTGAGCACAGATTAAGCTGGCGGCAATGCACAAGACCAGAAATCTGAAGCGTATGCGATATACGAAAAGTCCCTAATGAAATTAAACATCCCGGTCCTTCGTGCAACAGCTGTTGCAAGGCGGAGCACAGAAAATTTATATTTCAGCGCGCTCACCTTTTTCGTTAATACGGCTTCACGCATCAAGGCCGAGAGTCCCTGCCATCGTTTCCGCGCCGTCGCCGCCGCTGCCGTCCCCGCTCCTCTGGGGACGGCATACCTCTTCGGGTAGCGCAGTGCTGACTCGGCTGTATCAGAAATCAGGAAGCAAAAGGCACTTTTCAAGTCGCCTGTACCTTTTTGGCTTCTTCCCCGAGTTCATCAAGGACACTTTTTACGTGGTTGCATGTTTCGATAAAATTTGATTTGGTAATCCTTGGGGGTTCAGCGTTTCTCTCTATCATGCGAGTCTTCCAGAAACTATGCATACCAAGCAAAATAAAAAAATTCTAATCAGAGTAAATGTTTCTGGATCTACCACAGGAAGAAAACGGATTGAGTATGCGTTGATATACAAGTCCCTTTCTTTATAGTCGCTTTGAGGTACATCCCAAAAAGGTATGCATCTGTGCAAACAATAAAGCGATGCTCAATCAAGTCTCTGGCGTGATTGCGTAAAGGACAGTTGACCGACCACGGTACGTAAATTCTGTATTCATCTACGTAGCTATGGTTTTACGGAAGTGTGTTAGTATGAAGCATTAAAGAAAAAGTGTTTTTGCAGTTGGGGAACACGCTTTCTGTGAACTCGTTTTAAAACATCTTGGTCTGTACTATATGGATAGTGGCTGCGATATAAAGGCGTCTGGAAATAGCGAATCTATTAGGTTAAGGTAGAGGCTCTTTTTTGGCAACAGTAAATAAATAATAAAAAAAATCGCATTTTCAAAAACTCAACAGCATCCACGACTTCTTTGAGAAAGCCAAAAGGTCGAGGCATTCCCACATGGTGGGATAAAACAACGAAGTCAGAGAGGAGATCCATCAAGTGAGTTTGAAGGAAGGTCCTAATTAACGGGTGGGAAGACGTTCTGGAGAACATGGAACGTGAAACAATCTTCCGTACAAATAGGTGGGTCAGGTAAGCCTAGTCCTCCCGCTTCGATAGACCGAAACAGATTGTCGCGCCGAATTGGCTCCCATGAAGAGGTCCATATGAAGGTCGCAAATATCCTATGGAAACGTTAAAGGTGTCCCCGGGCAGAGTGAATAACCTGAAGCACGTACCACAGTTTGGCGACTATGAAAATGTTGCATTCAATAGCACGGCCAAACACCGAAAAATGATTAGGCTTCAGCATGTCCGCTCGGTGCTTAAGTTTTGTGACACTTTCTGTCCAGTAGCGTGAGCTATTTCGAACACATTCTAGAGGCGCGCCAAGGTAAGTAGTTGGCACGCCAGACCACGCCATTCTTGCACGATCCGAGGGCGTTGTCCCCCAAGTTCCATACCAAAGTCCACAGCACTTGGAGGTATTAACCAGCGCTCCAGCTGCCTTATGAAATTGCTGGGTTAATTGCAGTGCAGCGTCGATACTTTCCTTATCAACACAGAAAAAAGCTACATCATCGGCATAAGCCAGAACTTTCACTTCATGAGATAACAATTTATTACCTGTTACGCCTGTACTTTTCAGTATACTTAGACATAGAGGTACCAAATATAATGCAAACAGAAGGGGAGACAGGGGATATTCTTGTTTTACAGATGAATGAAGGTGAATTGGTGTGGAAAGAGCACCGTTTACTATTAATCGAGTTAATGCTTCGGAATAACATATTTTTATACCATTAGGGAGGACCTTTCCTACGTTTATGTCTTCTAAAAGAGCAAACAAAAAGAAATGGCTAACGCGGTCGAAAGCTTTCGCTAGGTCAATTTGAAGCATGGCCACTTGTTCTTGTAAACTGTCGCAGCAATGAAGAGCAGATCGTGCTACGTGAATGTTTGTCTGGATTGTCGCGGCCTTTCATACCGCATGTTTGATGAGCTCCAACTAGTCTTGAAATGGCACATTTTAAGCGTTTAGTAAGAAGTTTGGCGAATATTTTGCAATCGACATTGCAGAGCGCTCTTTGGCGATACCCTTCAACAGTCCTTAACTTGTCAGAGTCAGAGCCTTTTGGTATTACCACGGTGTGACTCTGATAAAACTATGGAGGTAGCCTGCCCTATTCAAGTGAAGCTGTAAAAAGTTCAAGGAGGAATGGACATATCATTTCTATGTGTTGCTTATAAAATTCTGCTGAAAGGCCATCTGGTCCAGGTGTCTTCGAGCTAGGAAGGGACCCCACGGCCTGGCATGCCACGGCCACGAAGGTGCCTCTATGTCAACCGGTGCCGGTCGCTTAAGTGGTCGGCTGCTGCTCGGGGAGGGTCGTCCTCGCTAACTACGTGCTGAGATGTAGTCGGAGCTTTGGAGACAGTCGGTGCAGGAGTCGCATCAGGTTCCACGTGTGCATTCTGTGTGGTGCAGGTGTTTGGGGATGCTGCAGGCTACCAACACTGGAAATTCTTCATTCTTGTCGATGTTTTGTGATGGCTGGGTGTCTGTGACTGTCCCCGGGCCGTGCGTCTTCTGGAGGATGGGCCGATTCGACGGGTGGCAATTCCCCGGTGACGTCCGCTACCTCACTGAGGTCCATTAGGAGTTCCGCCGCTGTCATCTTCGTGTGTTTGACTTTGTCGTAACATGTCAGCATAGGTGGCGCCGTTGACACACTCCTCAGTTAGGTGACCATCACGCCAGCAGTTGGAGCGCCTCGGTGTTCTACAGTGGCGTCAAATATGTCCCACTTTGTCAGCAGCGCAAGCACGGCGGAGGTCGCCCAGGAATAAGGACGAGGCTCTGGCATCCGTAGACTTGAAGGAGATGTGGTATCTGACTGGCATTGACACCATCTCCTAGTACCAGCTACTACCTCTCGATTTTGAGTCCCCATCTGCTCGAGCTCGCTGCACCTCCATTTTTCTCTCTTGATCGATCGCACTTTGGTAAACGGGGCGGAAGGTTCGACAACTCGTCGATCCTCTAGATGCTGTGGAACCCAAAGAAGCTTTCGGCTTACTTCTTGCATGCCCAGTTCAATGATAAGGCACTTTCGGCCTTTCACGCGAAGCTCTCGTTGAGCGACGAGCTTTACCTTGGTAACGGCGTTGACACACGTCAGCATCCGGACGTGAGGCATCTGGAACAGTCCGAGGCTCAGAACGTCCTTCAATTCGACGATGCCAATGTAGGGCGTCTCGAAAATCAGGAGATTGATCCGGGCGCGCCGAGAGGTCCCCACGCAAGAAAACGGAATTCAGGCTCAGGTTACCTGATGTCAGACGTGGCAGAATTATCCGGTAGTCTTCTGTAACGTTAGCAGACGCCATAACGTTTCCTCGGCCAGCGGCCGATAAATTTTCTCCGGAGAACATGAAAAACGTGGCCGTTCGAAACGGCGTGTTCTTCTTTCTCCCTCGGCCACCGATCTTCCTGGGCAATACAGAAAATACATGATATTGTTGTTTACATAATCTGCGTAGGCAACTCGAAAGATCTTCCTGTTTCATTGTTTTCTTAGGCGTATTTACTTATTTATTTATTAACACTATTAGCTGCGAAGCTTGTACAGAAATAAAAGTGCTAATCCCAACATCAAACGGTAGTTACGCCTAGACGGTTCACCCCACAATAGCATGTAGTAGGAAAAAGACAGACACGTAGGATAGTCATTGTAAAATATACGTATATTTATAGAATATAACCAACGCAAATGAAACACACCTCAGATGGGGCTAAATAAGGTAGGAAATTCACACTTCTAGAATTGCGAATGTAGCGCTGCTTGACATACGCATAAGACGAACAAGCCACAAAGACCGCCCGAGAAACGTTGGCGATAAGCAACCCCTCCTTCCTCCCCCTTTCCCGGCTGTCTACCTCTGATGCATGATGCAGCAGTTTTTCGGAAACGGCGGCGGCCGGATTCAAACAATGAAAGGATGTAAAGCCAGAAAGAAGCATAAGAGAGCAGGTTAAGATAGCAGTAAGCCATTTGTTCCAATCTCACTTTAAATGCCCCATCATTGCCTCATCCCGCACTAAAAGCCTCATCTTGCTTAAGGTTGAAACTCAACGGGGCGTGAAAACCCGGAGCTAGGCCGCCGTGTACCGGAAAGCTGGCCATCCGGCGCGTAGAATATCATAGAAACACTTATTAAAGAGGAAACGAAACAGGGCGCATCAGCGTTCGTCCGGGACTCGTGTTCAGGTTGGTGCCTCGCTGATTGGACACAAACCCCAGCCGAAAGATGACGCAACGTTCAGCTACGTCAGCCGAGTGCAGCGTTCGAAACACGAACTGATGTTCACCGTGCAGCTGTCACCCTGAGTGCCGTTATGAGCACAGCCGTTAGGGGAGCGACAGTTGAGCTTACTCTCAAATGCAGCAGTGTACGTAGGTATGAAACTAGAAGTGAAAAATAAAAGTTATTTGTCACCAACGAGCTCGATGACGTCTTTCCGTCGTTGTTTTTTTTTTTCTTTTACAGTGCTTTTACGCAAGCAACGCATTTTAAATATATTGTTTATTTTGAGCGCCATTTAAAATGTTTGGATATATATATAGCCTCCTCATACTCGTTTCTCAACTGAAGAGAGGAAAGGTTGTGGGAAAAAAGCGACGTCCTGTTTTTTCCATCAGGAAGCACCCGGTGAGTAGAGTACGTTTCAGGAAACCAAGCGAAATTTGAGTACGAATTGTTTTGTATTAACGATTTGGATCATATACGTAGGCTCACATAGATAAATTATTATGCATTTAGATTTTGCGCGCATAAATTGCGTTTTCTTCTTGATTTCCAAATATGTTCTGGCTTTCTTTTTTTGGGTAGGGAGATGGAGGGAGGCAGTAATGTTTGTGCATATAGGCTACAAATGCCTGCAAGTTCAATTCCCCCGAACCTCATAGGATTAACAATAACGTAGTTTGCCAGAAAAATAAGAGTATAAATATGTCGTATTAAAATATTCCTGCACCAAATACGATCAATCAAAAGGACTGACCAGTCTAGGGTTGTGCGAATAGTGGTTCGAATCGAATAGCGCTGCGTCATTCATAGCCTTGACAGTACATGGGAAAGCCAAGACGGCAGGTTCTTTTGAACAGTAAGCTGGGGATGACGCTGCACTATTCGATTCGAACCACTATTCGCACACGCCTACTGACCGCACACCGCTCATTTCCGTGCGAACATGTTTTTCTCCTCGGTCTTTCGCCGGGCTCAGAACAGAGAGTAGCTCTGGTCGTGAACTTCGGTGAAGTTAACAAACTCGCACTTGCAAGGTACACGAAATCCTACGACCTGTCTTCTTTGCCAACATGTGGACTGCATACGTTTCGGAGATTAGAATGCGGCCCGTGAAAATCTGCGCGAGTACCTATGACAACCAAAATGCCTCCGCTGAAGATGCAAATTGGCAAGAGGCTCGCGGCGCGGTGTGGTGACCGCGCTCTTCAATATTTTGGATACTTCTAAGGGCGAGTTTGTAGACTCTGACGCGACGAGGTGGCAAAGGACTTTTTGACAACGACGGGCCTGTCTAATCTCATCGTCACGGGTGGATGTAGCAAAAAAGCAACGGCACTCTTCGATGGCACCTCTTCAAGTCTCTACCTTTATACTCCATTCCACAATAAGGCCGACCGCAACCAACGCCACGATTGAATGCAGCCAATCACGCCGCGACAAAAGTGCGTCGTCACGACATTCGTCCTTTTTGGGTGTATGCTATCACCATCTAAATAAATCACGCACAGAAAGAGCGGATGGTCATGGAGAATTACCTGTGCATCGCTGATTGGTATACTGAGTGTGGTATGCAGAACGCTTTGCATCGCTCTAGCTCGCAACTGGTCAAACCAAAGTTCTGAGTCACTGAGGCATCGATGGACTCCATGCAGAAGCGCGTCTCGACTACTGCCGCAGCTGCCCAGAGCAGCAGCGTACACTCAGAAGGATTTCCACAGCCCAGTAGACAAAGATGGCGGCGCGCTGAAGGCGATTTTCGCGAAGGTCTGTAGAACAAACCATCTTCACAATATGTTCGAGTCGCCAACAGTTAAATCAAATTTACGGGTATTATCTCTTACAGAAAATACTATTTATTGATGCGTTAGTTCATATTTAACTTTTTTGTATCCTTTTCGACGGTGGAAAGCGAGAACCTCGTAATTTATTTCTGGGCGCCGAAATATAAGCCATAATCAACGACTTTAGTTGATCCGATCAATGCTTAGCAATACACTCTAAGAAATGCCTGCGCGTCTACTTATCCGCAAAGACACTTAAGAGCCAATCATCTGCGATCTACGAAATCAACTCAGCGAATGATGAGACGGAACATCTGTTTAGACTCTAAAAATGAAATCTGCGCTGTGGTATTACGCAATGCCAGCATGACGCTTTGCATTGAGTAATATCACAGCGCAGACTTCATTTTTAGGTCTAAACGGATGTTCCACCTCATCATTCGCTGAGCCGATATCCTAGATCACAGTGTTTGGCTCTTTGAGTGTTTTGCGGGTAGGTAGACGTGCAGGCCTTTCTTAGAGTGTAGGCAGATGTGGTGCTAAAATGTCAATAGGAACATTGCATGCGTGTGCCATCAGTATTGTTTATATATATATATATCGGACTACAAAAAGCGATAATCGAGATATGCCATAAATGACGGCATGACGAATGGGTTAAATTTCTGTATTTACCGCTCAGCGATTTAACTTTTTTATATTTGTTTTAGCTCAGGAATGGGAACAATGTCTCGTTTACTCTGGAATCGTGACACAATTCTAAATATAACTGACATGAAGCAAAAAGTAGATGTCTGCCTAAAAACATATTAGCACAATAAACCCAAGAACCCACAAACAGGAAAGTTATATTAACTTTAGGAATACATGGGACGTTTCGAAAAGTGGCCATATATATACTAGCTAATACATCACTGAAAAAAGAGTTAACGCGCAGGTGAGCTCGTGATGCATATTTACAAGAAAAAACGAAAAACACTGAGACACGAGAAACAAACGATTGCGTCTATGAACGATAATAATCCCTGGAGACAGGGAACAAGGGGGACAAAGTACAAGCATCTCCTGCACCTTTGCATTAATTGCATTTACAACATGAGTCCATGGAGTCATTTTTGTTCTGGCCCCCTTCTTGTTTCCTTCGACTCCAGGTGCTTGTTTCAGTAATTATACAATACAGTAACCTTCCCTCCGGATGAAAGATGCGACGACGTGAACTAATCCAACAAAAATGCGTAATCATAAAGTTTTTTTTTAATATATAGAAAAATAAAACAAACAGGTACACATGTGCGAGGAGCAGAAAGACACATAATTAATTTATGCGTCTATACGCCTCGCAAGTGGGCTCATTTTCGTCTTCTGCGCATGAGAAAGGAGGTAGCGGTGACGTCAGAACGCCGATCCCTGATTGGCTGATCGCGACCCCCTATCTGAGCGTCGTCTGCTCCTTTGCAACGTCGTCTGCTCGCAACGTCGTCTGCGTCTGTCTTACCTATCCTGCGACTTTCGGAAGTGCAGGTCTTTACGAGCGAGCTCGACTTCGCCTTTCAGAGAGGGCAGACGAAATAACTCGAGCGGTACGTTGTTTTTGTCTAGCAACTAACAGACGCATATCAAGGAGAGAAGTCAAAGGACTCACTGGCGAGGTGTCCCGAGGCGCCGAGGTTTGTTTGCTAAGAACCGAGAGTGAGGGTGGTTAGTGTCCGCAAGTTCCCTCCCAAATATTTTTCCCTCCTTTCGTGTGCGGCGAGACTCCTCACTCTTTAACGGCGTCGGCGGGTTGGCGCAGTTAACGTCGTCTGCTTTACGTCTGCTAGTCAAAGCGATGGCTGCTTTACCTTTCCTGCGTCTGTCGGAGATTCACCGCTTTTTCACCGGCGAGAGTCACCGCTGCCTCGGAAAACAAGGAGATGACAAGAGGAAGAGATTAACCTCTTAATCTAAAATTGAGGTCAGCGATCAAAGTATAATGCGGGAAGGGTTCACCAGGGTCGCGTGGGCATATTTCATTCAGCACGCCAGCCGGTCGTGGGCAGACGGTCGCCGAGTCGGAGTGCCTGCTAGGCCTATCTGCCGAGCTCGCTTGGTCGGTGTCGGTGGAATCGTGGCCGTTGGAGCTTTTCCCGGGTGTTTGTGGATCCATCGTTCTTGTTCGTCGTGGTCTGTTTCAAGTACTTTTTACTTTTTTCTTGCTGCTTGAAGTCGGGACGCGTGAGAAGCGCACGTAGAAAAATAAACGTCCGTTGGTCGTCGCGACCGCGACGCTGTCGGCCATGCTGATTTGATCGTAAGAAGTGAGTAAGACAGCTTCGGAGCTGTCGTAGGATTCCGTCGTAACCTGCGCAAAACTTACGATAATTTCGTTTCGTGAATACGAATTTGTTCTTACGTTTTGTCTTACGCACATTTTTGGCGTAAGATCGTTTCGTGAATCTGGCCTCTGCACTTTCGAAAGTCGCAGGAAAGGTAAGACAGACGCAGACGATGTTGCGAGCAGACGACGTTGCAAAGTAGCAGACGACGCTCAGATAGGAGGTCCCGATCAGCCAATCAGGGCTCGGCGTTCTGACGTCACCGCTACCCGCTGCGCGAAGAAGCAGATGAACCTGCCCTCCGCATAGATTGTCCTATATATAAAAGAATCTGTATGTTGAAAGTCGAAATATGTGATGTCCTGTTCTGTTCCTTTATGTTCGATTTGTTCAAGTTCTTGTAATGCACCAAAGCGTTACCATCAAATATTAAAATTTAGTTTTTCGAGGAGTCAGATTTGTACTGTGGCATATATGATAAATTTTCAATGAATCTCCGCGGAATGTGTGGAAATTAAAATGGAACTCTACGTTTTATGGCATCGAACTAGAATGAAAAGTACCAAAAACTAAATACTTATTAGATATGAAGTGTTGCCGATTTCTGGAATGGTTCAACAAACTATGTTCCAGCTGCGGGGCAAGGACAATATATCTGACCAGTGCATTGAAGTAACTTTGTATAAACATGCTCGGTTTCCAAATCATGATTAAGGCAGGTCGCACCATTCATGTATAAAAATTGATAAAATGTTGAGGAACTCAACATCTAATTTATTAAAGGTACTGATCTTGTGATTCTGTTCAAAATTAAAACGTAAAAGAAGTTTTAAATAGTGTAAACACTTAGGCAACCCCTAAGGTGCAACGCAGCGACAGCTGAGGTTTAACGCCGGAGCCGCTAATGTGTCATTTCGGAGCAGATGTACTGCATGAACGGTAGAGGTGCGAACGCGGACCATATGTTCCGCATATTCCCCGTTTCGCATTAAACCAAGTAACGACACCGGACGAATATTTCATAGCGTTTTGCAACCAATTAAGATGTATTAAGTAGAGAGCATCTCAACTGTCTGCGTAAGAGGGGAGCATATTTTTGTATGTCACTTCGATATAAATCTGCTAAACAAAACGCACCGAATAGATGGGAGCAAGGAAGTAGGTAAGACAAAGTGCACTTTCAAATGAAGGTTTATTGAAACAAATACACACTGTTAGTACCGTCTTTCTGGCTATTCGTTTAAAAAATAAAATATTGTATCTGTCAGGCGCATTGAGCGGGAACTAACGCACTTTCTTTCTGACACAGAATGCATCGTAAACTTTGAAGTCGGTTTTATTTGCGTATCTCCCGAGAATTGTGATTTCCGCTAATTATGGGTCACATGGGCACCTATCCCTGTGGACTGCCAGATTGCCTGGCGACGACTGTTTTAGTGACCATGCATGACCACGCTTGATATCTTGCTTCCTTGTTATCCTGTTATCAGCGGCTCGTGGAATGCTTTTTGGCGGAGTTCCGAAAGTGGCCCCTCGTCGATATGTAGCGCGGTCAACGGCGTGAAACCGCGAAGTGTCCCAGTAACTTCTATGACTGTTATATCGCTGCAAAATAATTTTTCTCTTTTATAGCATACACTGCGTGACGCTGTTAGACCAAACATGAGCTCAGCGCGTATGGAATTTTACTCTGACTGACGGATATCAATATTTACCACTTGGGTTATTACCCGAACGGAGCACTTTCCACCACTATAGTTGTCCTTGCGATGGTTCTTGAATACCGAATAAAAACAGGGAAAACTGGCGATGGCTTATTCATGCTAACAGTGTCAGGGCGTGTGCATCTGTGCACTAAACAAAGGTAAAATCACCGTGTGAGGAATGTAAGAGTGTCCCAATATAATAAAACGGCCTAAACACGCATTCAAAGTATAAACGAGTAAGCTCCTTAGCTAAATTTAAGCCTTTACACTTCTGTTCTAGTCAAGGAAACAACATGCAAATGCTGTGGCAACAGCTCGATGGGGTCAATAACTGAATGTAATGGTACAAACGAGCTGGTTAAAAATGAACTTGACATAAACCGCGAGACTACAGACGAAAACGATACAAACACTATAAGGTCTGAAACACGGCTGATATATTTAGGAAATACAAATTTCATTTGTGTTCGACACATTTCAGTGTTTGGGTCATTTTTACCTGCCCCCTCGGGGCTTATTTCATTTTCAGATCCGGAAGCTGTTGGACTCCTCCCATGAGCTTTGAACTTTGCTCCTGCTGTGACTATCTCGTTTGAACTTACACGCTGTTGTATATAAAAATGCAAATACTTCTTCCCTTGAAAGAAATACCAAAAACTCGCTTTATCCCCGCCCCCCCCCCAAAAAAAAGAAAAAGAACAAAAAAAAAGAGGCATCCAGAATTAAAGTGTTGCAAGCTAGTTATCTCAAACATTGCTTTAAAAAAAGATAAATCGCACCCTTCGAACTCATTTCTTAACTAATGAGTGGAAAGATCAGAACACTGAGGTCGACTGAATAACAAAAAAATAGTTTGAACAAAGAGGAGCCTGAGAGATAATTGTAACACGTTCACAAATGTGAGAGCATTGAGATGAGGGTTATGGAATTAGTTGGGGGGGGGGCAAAATAGACATTGAATATAGAAACTGTGTACCCCTTTCAAAAGTCTATGTCTCTGATATTAACTAAATATAACCCCAAAGATATACTTTCTCTAACGAATAGGATTGTCAATCGTATGTTTTTTTTTTTATCTTACCGTCTAAGAATACATAAATTTTGTCTTAATTGCTTCTCTGAAATACTTCGAGACACCTCTCCTATTTTATATTTTTTGCAGTGTTCTTTTGTATATTCATGTAATCCGAAATGCTCCCCTCGTCTCACAAAGGAAGGCCTTCAAAATGGCAAAATAAATATTTATATAAACAATACACTTTATATCTCATTTTATTCTAAGTAATTCACGCAGGTGGTGAGCAAAAGCTGCAAAAAAAGGTACTTGAAATGAAGGCATCAATTACGCTTTCTATCCTGCTCATCTTCGTCGTCGGAATAAGATGCTTAGAAGCAAGTAAATCAAACGACAGTACCCCAACTGTAAAATTCTTCGAGGTAACGTATGCTTTCCATATTACTCATAGTGATCTATGATGAATTTTACTCGATAAGTAGTAGAGCGCAGTAAATTATTGAAAGAAATATTGCCGGCGTCCCCCGCACACAGGTACCTATGAGTGTCTGCATGTTTAAAAAGTGCATTGATTACTAGTTTCTTTTAATATTTATAATTACCTTTTACGGCGTTACATGTAATTGGCTGATGCAATGCACACGGCTCGCAGGAGTTTCATTTGCCCGGCCTTTCGAGGAAACGTTCTACCCAAGCCTTTCAATACACTAATTTTCATGAAACTTCTTTGTAACGCCATGGGAGAGCTTGCTATGCTACCACACGCGGCGCTTGCGTCGAGAAGAGCCGACAATTTAGCCAGTACCGCCGGGAGTTTGGCAACCAGAAAGTGGTATCAGAATTTTTCACTCTGAACAAGCCACCAATTGATCGAGGTGACGCGTTAACGCACCTAGAGCGTTTCCCATTAGTTTAAGCGTCTGCAGCTCTGCACTCTCCATCAACTGATAGAACGTTCTTTTCTGAAACGTTCCCCAAAGTTAAAAATGCGTTTATTTTTCTTCGTACATAAAAATTAATTATCGATTTCACTATCGCTGTCAAACATTCACCACTGCTGGTAGCCCCATCACGTAGTGGCTCCGCAAACTCGTACATTCAACTGCCTCGCTCTTTTTCGCCTGAAAAAAAAAAAGTACGCGGTATTTTTTGAAAACAAGCTAATAAAGGTAATTTCTAGGTTCTGCTGTGAGATAATAATAAAGAACGACGGGTGCTTTCATGCAGTGATCAGTTGCAGGCGTAACAAATTGGCGGTTTACGTAATTTTTTTTAACTGCTTGTAGTTGCGAATTTGTGGTAGCTCACTGAGAGTGGCGTGGCCAAACAAATACGCCCCCTTCCCACCTTCCAGGACAGTGGCGCTCCTTGCGGCAGACTTTGCGCTGTACCAAATTTTGGCCGATGTTTCGTGACCAGTAACCTATTGAAGGACTCTGGTTTTACTATAGAGTAGTACCGTGATATGTAAAGAGTGGCCATTTAAGTCCTATCGCGGCCCAGGTGTTAGGATTCCTAACACCCACTAGCTGGCGCGGCGGGGCATGATTTTTAAAGCAATAGCTTTACGGTGACAATTTCCAGAGATTTCGACGTCGACGGTTGTCGCTGCCGCGCGCGAGAAGAATGGAAAATCGTTTCTCTTCGGTCTTGGCGCGTGGACAGGAAAGACGGGTTATACCGTCGGCCGCGCGGAGCGGAGATGGAAGTGAGGGGAGCACCGGCATCCTTCCAGTAACGATGCGACAAAAGGAGAGTCTTACGTGTAGTGTGCTTGAAAGTCATGATTCAGACATTACTCGCGTTATGCGAAATCCACCTGTGGCAGTATCCAGTTGTTACGCGTAATATTGGATGGTTTTAGAAACTTCCACTGCGCTTACCCGCTTACTTCATGGATCACAGAGCACTGGTGGCGGTTGTCAGTGGCATCCATAACGCCAACCTTGACGGCTATGAGAAGAAATGACGTAGCACCTCCGTCCTCAGGAACGTGACGGTACAATAACGCCCGAGTTACGCGACCATGCTACAGCTATCGCTTTTGTTTCTTCGCACAGAGTGGAAAAAAATACGACTTTTGAACATTCGTCATATTTGACAGAATGACGAATGATTCTGAAGACTTCGAACGTTTTAAAAAATATTGCAATGACAGTGACTGGGGCTTTGGCAATACGCACGACTCGGCAGCCGCCATAACGGCATCCATTGTGGTAGGGGTGGGATGAGGCGTGCTCTTGCTGTCCTCCTGTGCATTTTTCGTGGTTGTTTCTTTGTGGCGGTGGTGACACAGTTAAAGGCGAAACCACGTGGAAAGTCTATCAAGCGTCTCTTGAGCGTGAACTCGGTCACTGAAAAGCTCTTTTTGTTTTCCTTTAATTAAAGTGAGCTGAGGCAACAAACACGAACGTGTTGTCTCGAACGACGCTTTCACTTCACAAAGGTGCTTGCATTACAGCTTCGTTTAAAACGCCAAGCTCGTCCTCATAAGCTCTTCATTTGTTCTCACTTATGGTGAAATGAAGTAAACAATTCTACGGACGACTGCACAACAGTTCTTTTTGTTATAATTGTCTTCGTGATCACAATACATATTTGTGCATTACACAATTCTTTCATTCCGACGTCCCCTTATACTTCTTTTGAGTGACGATTATTATTGCCATATTATCCGTGCTTCAAATACAACTCTGGTATTTAGGAATCGATACCTGCCTAAATTCAAAAGTTCTAGTTGGTCATGGCAGACTAGGTGGCGCAACCGGAAGATACCAATTAATACAAACGAAATGACTGGTATTAGTTAACCTACTATTCAGAGAGCAGCCATCTCCGTCTCTATACTTCGCTCACCCTTAAGCTGAGAATAGAAGCTCCGTCTCCAGCGCGAGATTTCTGCCCTTGCTAACACAAATGTGAACGCGCAGGCACGCGCAACCAAAGCCCTGCAAAAGCCAGCAAGCTCGCGCTGAAGACGGAGCTTCTGGTCTCAGCTTAACAATGAATGGAGTATAGCCATGTAGTGAAAGGAAGTACCTAAACGAGAAGCAGATATCAGCTTCACAACAGCCGCAAGTTGAGCTGTCAATCGAGTGAACCGCTGTTGCCTAAGGCCATGGCTACTCTTTACATTATACCATATTAATGCATGGTTATATCTTCGACAGCACTTTGCCTACGGTGCCTGGGACGTGTCTCCGACTGGTTTGCTTAGCGTCCTATTCCACCTATATGAATATTATTAGGTTAACTCAGTTACAAAACTGCCCATACACGCTGCTTGCATGAGCAGTAACCCCCCCCCCCTCTCCCCCACAGCTCACCTTCGGCAGTTCGACGCGCCACCATTTTGGGAGACGGCTGCTATGGTAGCTGCACTGTATTTAATGAAACACATGCTTCCACTTACAGCGTCTGGATGGCGTTTCACCGTACTTTAGCAAACAGTTTTGAAACGAAACTCTCGATGGCGCTTTAAACGACGGGAGGCGGACTGAAGTGAGCGAGGCGAGGGGGAGGCACTCCCTTCGCCGATGTTTCACAATTTTATAGTAACGTTGGCTCATACGTCGATAGTGGTCCCGAATCGGAAACAAATGACGTCAGAAAAGCCGGAGTGGCGCGATCTTAGACTCCGTTCACCCTTAAGATGAGTCTAGAAGCTCCTCCCTCAACGCGAGCTTTCTGCCCTTGCTAACACAAGTGTGAACGCGCAGGCATGCGCAACCAAAGCACTGTGAAAGCCAGCGAACTCACGCTGAAGGCGAAGCTTCTAGTCTCTGCTTAAAGGTGAACGGAGTAAAACGGTTGTGTCGTTAAAAGCCTGGCAAAAAGCACGCGCGAGCGCTAGAGACGCCGTCGTCGCAACGTCCCAACTCCGGCAGTTGAAGCTTCCGTCTACTGTCAAGCTGCACAGCGACTTGGAGCAGAACAGGCGTCTGTTGCATCCACCGCTGCTACTATGATACCACCAGAATCGCGGCCGGCGACAGCATGACACTTCTACGACGTCATCAGGCGGAAATCGAGGGACGACTTCTTTGGCCGCGATAGGCACACCAGGCGGTGTGCCATCGTACTCCGGCGTCCTGTGAGATTGGAAATAGCCTCCTATATACTGACGAAGCCTGACAGATCCCCACGAGAAGTGGCCGCCGAACTGGAAAGGGTGGGGTGGCAGACAACGGAGGGGGAGAGGAAAGCCACGGGATTGGCGCCCCGCTGCGGCGAGACGACGAAACATACTTCTCCCGACATGACCTCCAAGATTCCGAAGCCTGCGAGCCTTCGCGCGTGATTCGAGATATCGGAGGACATGCTCCTGAGCGAACAAGTGTTTCGGGTCCTCGCCGCTGCAAAAGCTGTGCGCTGACGTCCAGGTTCCCCGAGAAATGGCTCTTGATGCTCTGTGCTACCAGATCCTTGCACTCCAAACCTGCACCGAGCACTCTGTGGCAGACTTGTACGTAGTTCAACTACTCTACTCAAGTTACGGTAGTTTAACTACTCTTCTGGGTAGTTTAGTAACTTTCAATTACAATTTTATTTAGGTAATTAGTAGTTCACTTTAACTACTCTTTCCGAGTAACTTCTGCTCAAATTATAAATTACTTTCGAATTTTAGGGGTTGTTTTGCCTATTAACAAACATTGCTGCACAAAAGAGATAAGATATTGGAAGATGAGCTGGTATTTGCAAAGAGGTGGAAGCACGTGGCGTGGAAGGGGGCGGGGAGAGAGAAAATAGTATGGAGAGTCCGAAACACCCCCAAACTTTTCACGAGCCCCCCTCCCCCCCCCCCCAACTGCAACAACATTGCTATGAGGCGCGGGGAGCGAAGAGACACGACACAAGAGAGGCCAAGTAACTGCGGGATTAGCGCCGAAGACTGGCGTTTCTTTTTGTCCCGAAGCACGAGGCGACTTGACCCATTTGAAGAAAGGGCTGGTCCCCACTTCTCCCCAACGTAATAACTCTCGCCCACTACAGGAGGTGCACACACTGCATCCTCACTCAAAGGAGGCAAAACAATGCAGCACCTGCTCTGAAACGCATCTGGTGCTCCCGTAGTTTGTGCTGTACTCGAAGAATCGCGTGCTAAAGGGCAACGCAAAGGGGATCTTTTTGCTTTGCCATTCCTCCCCAAGCTCAGAATATGAAGATCTTCAAATATTCCAAGATCGTTCGAGAAACCTTAATGATTCTACCACAGGTTTCATATAAAAAATAATAAGCAAGCAGTGTGGGGAAGTACCTAAGTACATGGTACTTAAAGTACTACGATTTAGAACACTTGTACTTTACTTGAAGTATATTCTCTAAGCATGTACTTGTACTTTCCAAGGAAAGTAAAACTCCCGACATTTCCTGAGCTTGAAAACAAAAAAAATACGCATCGTCCTGTGAAAACGCGCTCTTTCGAGACGTCATCTGGCCATTTCTCTGACTGAAGTAATGGCGGCTATAAGAGGAACACAAATAAGTGCCTTATAAGTTGATTGTGTCAAATAGCTCGTCACCGAGAGTAAAACAACTACTCTGTGGCGACTTGACTTTATACAAAATTTGCTGCCATTTCTGTAAAGAATTGATACATCTGCGATTACCCCTGGAACAAAGCATACCAGTTAAAAAAGCACTGTGTAGGGAATGAAAGGGCATCATGAAAGGTTGTGTTAAACGAACTTGTACTTAACCTTGAAATATATTGTATTTATAAAACGTTACTTCAAGTACATTGCACCCGGGGTACTTACTGCCTTACTTGAAGTGCATAACCTCTTATTTACTTTGTACTTTACTTCAAGTACATTTTAGATGTACTTTACGCAACACTGTAAACGAGCAAACACTGTCTCAAAAATCAAACTCAGGCAGTGCTAAATCTCAAAGTAGAAATGACACATTCGCAGTACATCATTGACCAAACAAACAAGAAAGTATAAAACAATTAGGTCCGCATTAGCAGAACCACATATTAAAGCATTTCTGTGAAAAAAACAAGCCGAATCGTATTTGGGTAGCCCGATTTCGCTAACGGAAAAAAACGTATCAACTTTTTCTTACCATAAAAAACAGATAAAAGTAACTTCAAAAGTACCTTCAAAAGTAATTCGCTACTTTTTACGGTAATTAGTAATTTTCTCAACTACTTACCATTTGAGTAATTTCTGCCCCACTCAAATTACTTTTGAGGTCAATACTCAGTAACTTAACTTAATTACTTTTTTTGAGTTACTTGTACATGTCTGCTCTGCGGCTCCGTCGTCAAACTGCCAGGCTTTGTGAGTGTAGAGGAGGCTATGGGTTGAAGCGTGCTGGAGGCCGGTCGTCCGACGCCCTGCCATTCTCATCGTCCTCCCGGACAATAGAAACGGTAGCGTATACCATTGGCGCAATTACTAATAAAAAGGCAAATAAATTCCGAATTCCGCGCAAGCAAGATGCATGTGAACGAGCCTCCGACTCTATAATGCAGCACGATACACTTGGAACAACAATTAGTCATTTCATCCGTTCAACCTGATATTTGTTTGATCGGTTTACGCGATTATAAACAGAGCGAGGAGACGAGAGCGCGCCAGTACGTCGGTGCGGTGAGCCATCATCTTAATAAAGATTTTTCAACTGAACTGTGGGTGGACGCAAAGCTATCTGACTTTGTCTCTAGTCAGTTTTCGAAAGCGAACGCCGTACGCTGTACACCGGCGTTTGGCTTTCGAACGCGTTCGAAAAGGGAATAGAGACAAAGGCAACTAGTCATGTTGCCACACAGTAGTTTAGTGGGTAGACGAGTGAGTCAATAATGAAGTTAAGGGATGCTGCCTGGAAAGTGATTTCCTGGTGCGTTCGTTGTCCTATACCTCCTATGCATCGAACATGGTACCGTTACAGTAGCCGGCGTGTCATGCTGTCGGATGTCGCGATCCTAGGGATTCGTTTTGGATCTTGAAAGTAAAACCGAACACAAGTCTCGCAGTCGTCGTGGTACTCGAACACGTGTCTGCGGAAGTTTACGTGGACTGCCACCTGAAAAGCGAACTGCAGCAGAACACACGTCTGACGAACCACCTTTATTAATGCGCCACTACCAGGATCGCGAAAGTAACAGAACGACACTTCTTTGAGATTCTCCGGCGGAAACTGAAGGACCACCTATGAGTACACGGTAAACAGACCAGACGGAGACGCTTTCCAAGTAGCATAGATTCGGTAAAAGAAAAGGGAAAGACGCCTATTGACTACTCAGTGCAGAGCACCATAGCGGCGAAATAGTCTCGCCTATCGGCGCGTCGAAACAGGTTTGATCACATGACTAGTGTACATCGTGGGTCATTCTACAGAAGTGTTTTCCCAGTTTACGTTACCTGGGGTCCTTACGTTTTCCTTCACTTCTTTTTTTTTCAGAGGATTCAGTACATCCCAATTTTGTTGTACCAGTGCTACAGCAATGGAACCGTCTATGAAACAGCGCAGTCCTATCTTACCTCGTCGCTGTTTGATGGAACTTCTGGAACCGATGATTATGATCTGGCAACGTCATGGGAAATTAAAAAGGAAGACCCAAAAGCAGCAAAAAGTATAGCAGAGCAACACTAAACTTTTACTTCGTTTAATATATATATATATATATATATATATATATATATATATATATATATATATATATATATATATATATATATATATATATATATATATATATATATATATATATATATATATATATCTTGAGCACATTGAGTCCCCGTAAATTATCCCCAACTTGCGTGGTTTATCGAAATAATAAAAAAGTAAAACTTTATATTAAATAACCTCAATACCAACATAAGAAGAACACTCACATAATCAGTGATAAAATTTAATCGCCAGCCTCATAGTCCTGAGATGACGCTCTGCAAAGCTGAAGCTAAAATCTGGCCCAATCAGCCGAATGCGCCAGTGGTGTGGGATCGCTAGGCATGACTTGATCGTTAGTGTGCAGCGTATGTTTCGACAGACGCATGTAATCAATCTCCGTGATTAGATCATTCTGATGCCATCATCTGTTTCTGTCTTTACTAACTTTACGTCGCTTTCAAATAGAAGCTTCCAAGTATTAACAATACCATGCATCCCTTAATAGTGTTTATGTCAGGAGTTGATTCCATTCGGCCGTTGAAACGAATGCAGAACCGCGATAAGCGACCAATCAGTAGACAAAAACGCGGCAACTTACTGCGTCTGCTGATCGGAGGCCGTTTCTGCTTCCGCGTTCGACCCCACCATACGCACATAGTAACGCTGGTAGGAACTTAGTTTACTGATTTATTAAGTTGACCACTAGATCGTAGCGCATCCGGTTATTATACTTCATTCTTTTGTATGTAATACTTAAATATATCACAAATCACGTGGGTTTAGTATATTTTATCCGCTAAGCTTTGACTTATGCCATCGTTCAGCATTCATTAGTCTACGTTCTTGCAAGAATGCTCCTTCATATTTTATTCGGAACGTCAGTTATTGTTTTAATTTAATTGGCTTCGTCATTCAGATAGTGTGTGGCGTCGCGAAGTAATTGTATGTGTTGCAGGGGAAAAAATTAAAAGAGTGTCTACCCTATGTTGCCGCTGAAAACCGCTTTACCATTCGAGTTCAAACCCAATTTCTCCTCTCATTGACTCAGCCTATCAGAAAAGCAGTGTTCGGCATGTATCGTAGAGTATGGGCACCATAATTAAGTTTGAACACATGATCACTGCAAAGGCTGGTATTGAAAAGGCATGAAAAATATATAACTCATTGCTACTTCTATGCTGCGAGTGCTCAGAATTTGGCCATTGCAGGGTGACATATAGAGCCGCCTACTTCCCGAAGTTCAAGATGGGAGTTATAATGGTTAATGGTAAGTATGTTCTGCATATATGGTGTTACTCTCAACACTCATACTAAAACATTGTTGTACGGAACGACGCTCATGGAACGCGTTTCTTCGAAGAAGACCAGAGGAACGTCACCATTCCATTTTGCATCAGTGGAACTGTGAACAGCGAATTGTCACGATTTTCAAGGGAACAACATGAGGGATGGTGTTCCTTTTTGAAATTATGACCATAATCAATTGGTATCGAGGCTTTTTCTTAGCCCCTTGTTCAACCTGCAACTTCAGGTACCAAGAACTTATCCGAGAGATAGCTGAAAAGAAAGAACTGGGACAAATTTGATTGTGGCGACTCGGAATGTATTTTGATGTGGCATTTTCACTCGTCGGTTTTATTTTGTATACAAATTATCTAGAACAATATTTAAATAAAATACGCAAATGTAATGTTTGAACCACTGTAACTTGTAAAGGGAACTCATTCCAAGATTAAGAAGGAATGAGAACGTTACGTTTTTGGAGGAACCTGTGGAAAACTGTACTAAAGCCAGACTGGCAAATTTCAAGTGTTGCCAAAGCGGTTTACTTATAAGAACTTCATTTGAGAACGCCCATGTAACTACAAAAAGAATGAAAATACAGTTTAAGCCAATATCACATCAAAACCGAACGCGATGCCGTTTATCTAAAAACTGAGAAAAGAGGAAAACTCTCCGCCGTTAATTCAAACACAAACTCGTTGCCATGAAGGCACCGAAAAACGCTTGATCACCAACGGACAAAATCTCCTAATTATATGAACTGCGGCAAGTAGAAATCAAAATGATTATGTTGAAAACCTTTGTACCCATTCCAGTTGTTCTTGTCAGAAAATCCACTTGCTTTATTTATTTCTTGTTGCGTTTTGAACAACGATGGACAGAACGTTTTTTTTAACTTCAATGTTTTTACTATTTGTAATTACAAAAAAGTGAGCTAGCTGAAGTGATAAATGTAGCAACATGACAGCTTTTCTTATTGCATTGCAGATACATATTTCGTCACCATGAAAATCTTGCAAAATCCTTATAAAGGACTGGCGTACTTTGTGCAATACGGTACGTATCCAAGTTTTGTAATTCTTAATTTTATTTTTTATCCTAATATATATTGTATACGAAAATGTAAAGATACGTCTGTTACCTGAAAAGCACCAGAATTATGAATATTTATGGTAACAATAAATATACTGGAGTCAACATATGACCGCCTCACCGTTCTTCATGTAGAACCAAAGCGACCATTTCAGTGCTATGTGAACACACGAGATCTAAAATTTTACGTCCACCTAAATTATGCGCTTCGCTATATCAAGATAATCAACATGAGATATTTACATTTTCAATTTCGTCTAATACATATTCCTGGAAATTCGATCAAGCTTCGATGCTTATAACGTTGATTCAATTTTGATTATCTTTTTTAGTTCTTGGGAGGTGTATCTGTAAATTTCTAAGTGTTGGATTTTTTGCATGCTTGGGGCATTCAGAACACTACTTATTATTTTAGCTTTTACAGCTTCAGCCATTAGAACGGTGAGTGGTACCGCGCCAGTATGGACATTTAGTTCTCATGGTAAAAAAGCATCAATTCCTTGCGCACTGAATATGAATTGCCATTGGTGCCTGATACTAAAGTATACAAAATATTAATGACTATGAAACGAGTGCGAGAGAACTAAACATAACTATATTTACCATACATCAGAAGTCGAGCTTGTTGGAATAGATCGTGCAACGACAATGTCGATAACAAATTTCATTCTCGAATGATGTGCTATCTGCATTGCAGGCGTGATGGACGATGCTACCGCTTCGGCATACAAAATTTATGATAGGGTTGAAACCTGCACCAATGCCGATGAACTCCTGCCTAAGGTCTGTCCTGATGGGTGCGGCATGGCTTCGGTCAAGGCGAACATACCACCATAGGTCTTCTGAAGAAGCAAATCTCTTGCCCCTAAACAACCATTAAAAAGAGATTGAGTTCTGAAGGCCATACTTTCTTCATTGTATCTGTCCACAATTCTTTAACCTTCGTATATCCCATGCTTTTCCCCGAACCCTTTACCGGTTCGTTCATGTTGTAATAAACAAGAAGTTTTGAGACCTTACTGACGGATCGTTTTCCATAAGGAGTTCTTTGTGAAACACAAGGGTGGTCATAGGCGAACAAAAGTAAGAAAACCCTTTACCCTATGTTTAGCAGGACGTATGGGTGTGCGTTAAGTACAGACCCTATATATTCAACTTAAGGTAGTTCTCGAGATGTCGAGCGACAGCAGGGTTGTTAACAAACCATGTTTAACGGTAACTGCTACTGTTTTTTAAACTCATTTCAACCAATGAAAAGTGACATTGCAAATTCAAGACTCCGTAATGCGCTCGGAGCTACAATAATTGTTCTTTCTTTATTATGGTTAGCAAATGAGAATGGCGACCGGTGTTGCGCTCTGACTTTCATGCAGTTCCAGTGGCAAAAGTCGTCCACTCCTCTTACCGCTGAGACTGAACTGCTATTAGAGCATGGTTCTGATGACTCTTCATTGGCTAAACTTACTAAATAAAAACAAAACAATGGAGTTACGCGCATATCGTGGTGAATTCACACGACGCAAGGAATTTTGAGACGATGCTCACTTTTTGGCATTCACAATTTATGCTTGGGTCGAAACCTGCACTAATGCGGATAGACTCCTGCTTATGGTTTGTCGTGGTGAGTTGTATACCTATCAGGATGGGTGACATACAGATCGGTGACATACTGATCATAACATACCTCCGGAGGCCTTCTGCAGAAAAAGAGTAATCATTACCATTAAAATTTCCAGAAACAAAAGAAGGAAAGCTTGGGTACAATAGGCAGGCACTCTTCAATGTTTTGTTTCCATAATTACTTAGCCTAATTATACATACTCACCTTATTTTTTAGGTTTATTTTCCAGCAGTGTATGTCCATGTTGTAATAAACAATAATTATGAAAGGTTCAATTCAATTCAATTCAATGTTTACTCAAAACTCATAGTAATCACAGATCGGACTGCACAAACCATCTGGATCCGTAGCCTCCGTACTTACGTCATCCAAATTTACAAATCGTTATTCATGAAACACGAATGCGCTCATAGGCGTAGGGAAATATGCAAAACGTTATTAATTTTGATGATTCTCATTTAGGATGCTCACTTTAATCTGGTTATACATGCAGTCAGGATGCCAACGCATGTTCCTCATATATGTAAATAACAGCCGCCTATGCCGTAACATGATGAATCAGATTGCACCCAATGAACAACGGCCAGAGGTTGCACTTGTGTGCATAACAACAAGAAAAGTGTGCTCCATCGATAATAACCTAGCGAATATCGAGAACAACGCCGGTTATTCTTAAAATGTTATTTGTAATTAGATTTGTTGCTCACACTGCTTTGAATTTCAAAAGAAAGAAACAAGAAACGTGTGTGGTTTTGAAAATAAGCCTTACAACACTGGGCATGCTGTAAATAATCTCTCGAGAAGAGCGGAATCTTTCCAAAGGACGTTCTAAGTGCGATAGTAAAGGCCTAGGAAGTCAGTTGTCTAATCTTCAGTACTCTAGCTCATTTGACTTACCAACGTTTGCATTGTTGTGCGGGTTCTTATCAAAAGCATCTCCCTCTCGCTTAACAATTTTTCCCCATTGAAGGACGCAGCTAAGTCTAGATCTTTCTTTATCAAACTACAGGCCGAGTATCCTTGATGGCTTTCCTGTTGCGCTTTCATAACACACAAATACGTGTTTAGATATGCGAACTTATCCACGATCGCGACTCCTTGGGCTTTTGCTTGAATCAATATTTGCAGTTTAGATTATTTGTAAGTTTAAGATTTCAACCTGTAACCGTCGTATCACCTTTGAGTACTATTTGGCAATACATTGACTGAGAGTTAATCAGAGTTTATACGCCATGGTGTTTATTTTTAAATAAAAAGTGAAAACGTAAGAGTAAGACAGAAATTAATATTTAAGCTTGTGTTGATCATTCTGATAAACCTGAGGAGGACTAAATGTGTCGCGCGAGTGTTATGCATGCTCTATTTAATGCGTTGTCATTTCCTATATGGGTTATGGGGAGCATTGAATGGTTTCGTATGTGCTGCACATAGTAGACGCTTTTGTGTTCTGGTTCATCAGAATAATGAAGTCTAGTTTAAATTTATTCAGAAGCAAAGATTTCTCACGAGCATACTTTTATGAGAAGTTTTCATGTGCTCTGCTTCTTCCGCGGCTGAGTTTAGGACTTTGAATTATTGGTGCTCCAATTGGATTGCGAGGAACCCCTGGTGGTAATACTGAAGTAGCCACAAGCGGAGAGGGCTTATTGCGCCATTTGCGTTATCGATTAATCGCATTCTGAAGCTGTGATATTATACGCCCGCTGCGCTATTCCTTGGTACGTTATGATCTCTCACCTAAGCCTTGACGTCTTGAGTCCACGTGTGGTGCCACACTTCGTCGTTAGGAGGCAAGTCGCGCACACCAACGGTTGCCTGCGGAGTGAATATGCTCGACCAAACATAACTCGGTGCTGACGATCGCCTACGGACTGCCCATGCCGGAGTAAGTATACTTCGTTCTATGACGGTCGCCTGCGGAACACGTCCAACTCGCCGCCGAAGACTGCTTGCGAACTACATATGCTGGACTAAGTGTGACTCGCCGCGAATGGTCACTTGCGTACCAAGTATGCAGGACTAAGTATCACTCGCCGGGATCAGTCGCACGCTACCGCAGGTCGTCTGTCGGCTGCCAGTCAACTTTCTCCAGATGCTTGTGCTCTCTTCCACTAGCTCTTTATGGCGCCGAGCAAAGATCACATGATCCGGGGCTCGGTTGCCGCTGAGACCCTTTTTTAATCTCGCTTGTTGCAATTAATTACGACGATTTATTTATTTATTTATTTGGTTCCGTGCCTCAAAAAGGCCGAAGTCTTTGTATGAGGCACTTAAGTACAAAATATGGCATCCTCAGAAACAGTTATACATTCATAACAACTTGCATACGTCCACGCATACAATATTATAGAAAAGGTTTATTTTTTTATTTACACAAATACCTGCTGCGCCGTTAGGCATTATGCAGGGGGAACAAAAGAAAAACGCATTCAAAAAACATTTTCAGTAACGCAATCGACAATCATCCAGTACTACATTTTCACACGACCACGCTTCTCTGCAGTCTGTCATAAAATACGTCATTATTGATAACAGCTATCAGTTCTTCCGGAAGGGCATTCCACTCCCGGGCGGTTTGAACAAAAAATGAATAACAAAAACAGTCAGTACGATAACGATACTCTGCCGCAGTCTTAGAATGATTCCGCCTTGAAGATACATGGTGTGGTTCGAGAATGTAAAGACCCTTTTCAATGCCTGTTTCCCCGTGATATATACTGTGAAAGAATTTTAACCGCAAACACTTTCTCCGAAGTCTAAGAAGGTCCCAACCCAGTCTGTTCTTCATTTCTGTACAGCTCGAGTACGGACTATAATCGCCTGTGACAAACCTTAATGCCTGATTTTGAATTCGCTCTAACTTATTCGCGAGGTAACACTGAGGCGGATCCCAGATAACACAGGCATACTCCAAAATTGGTCTGATAAAAGAAAAATATAATGTTTGTCTTACGCTACGAGATGTATTCTTAAAATTCCTCCGAATAAAAAATAACATCTTACTTGCCTTTGCTACAATATTATCGATGTGATCATTCCATTTGAGATTATTCGAAAAATTAACTCCCAAATACCTGTGTTTATCTACCCGCTCAAGTTCATAGTTTTGTATCTTATATGTAGCCATGCTAACAATAGATCGAGTAAAACACATGTATTTGCACTTTTTTATATTCAAGCCCATTTCCCAATGATCGCACCAGCGTTCTAACATACCTAAATCTTTTTGCATCATACAGACGTCTGCGTCATTTTCTATAACTCTGTATAATACACAATCATCCGCAAATAGCTTGATGTTTGACTGTATCCCCTCGCAAATGTCGTTAATAAATATAAGAAATAACAGAGGTCCCAGTACACTTCCCTGAGGCACCCCCGAGGTTACAAGTACGGGTGAAGATTTTTGACCATTTAGTACAACACTTTGTTCTCGCTGAGATAAGTAAACAGCAACCCAATTTATAATATTTTCATTAATTCCTATTAATGTAAGCTTATTCAATAACAAATGATGTGGCACCGTGTCAAACGCCTTACAGAAATCCAAGAATATACAATCTACTCGTTTTTTGTTGTCAATGGCGTTTGAAAGGTAATGTGTAAATTCAGCTAGCTGAGTTACACACGAATAACCCCGACGGAAACCATGTTGGGAAGGAGAGAAAAAATTTCTGGAACTTAAGAAGTTATATATTGAGCTATATAATATATGCTCTAAGAGTTTGCACGCAACACATGTCAGAGACACGGGGCGGTAGTTTTCAACAAGATTTCTTGATCCTGACTTAAAAATTGGAGTTACGTTTGCTTTTTTCCAATCGTCGGGAATTATGCCAGTTGTTAGTGATTTGGTAAAAATTATAAATAGGTATCTTGCAATTTCCTCTCTACAATTGTGAAAAATTAGCGGCGAGAGCTCCTCTGGTTTAGGAACTATGAGGTAGCTATGCGTACAAGAACGACTCAACTGCACGCTTACATTGTTCGTAATGAACAAAAATCTCCACAGAGTTGGTGGACATGTAAATAATAAAATGGAAAGGCATGTCTACTAACACAGATTGGTGGGTATAAATTCACTGAACATAACACAGCACAACCAAGAGTACCTTTAATTGTTCTATTTAAAAATAATACGTCTCGCACGACTCCTCTGTTCGATAAAGATTGCGAGTTGAGATTTCTAAGAATATAGTACGCAAAATCATGAAAACAATTTCTATAGAAGCACCGGTCCTAAATTAAACAATTGAGCCTTTTCTGAACATGTTCATTAGTTCTGATTCGATTAATGTAAGAAAGTTCCAACAAAACTGGCGAACTCAATCTTGGAACGAATGACGATACAAAAAATACGAATAATACACAAGTGATTTGTAAACTCCTTCATCAAGCAATAAATCATGCCAAACAATTCCTAAGCAGAGCTAACAATGTGCGATATATGAAATGAAAAAGAAAGATGGCTATCAAACTAAACACCAAGGTCACGAACTGTGGTGATGCGTAAAACAAGAGTGGTACCGAGACCGTAGTCGTTAGAAATCGGTTGCCGTGTTCTACACATTCATAATATCTTAGTTTTATTAGGATTGATCATTAAATGAGTGGATAAACACCACTCATGCCCACGTGACACATCCTTCTGTAAATATACAGTCAGCGATTGACCGGACGCCTATAGACAGCTTCAAATAATGAATGCTTATGTAGGAATTATGATGAGTAAGTATGGCTCCTCTGTGACTTTTATGCTTATGTATTGCCTACTATGAGAAATGCGTCTTTTATGTTGCCTTGGCCTTTATGTAAAGCTTTTTTCTTACAGTCGAGCGTAAAATGTTTGGAAAACAATATTCCCCCGTAAACACAAAAATAAACGAAAAACAACCTAGTAACCCTACAATTGTTGCCGAAACCGCAGCACAGATTGCCGTCGAAATGCGATAGCATTATGCAACGTCTTGTAACGACTCTGCTAATATGATTATTTTATTAAGCATCTTGAGATGTGCTGTGTAAATTGTAGGAATATGTTCAGTCGACGGCCGTGAGTCCACAATTCCATTAAAGAATTTACATAGTTTTATGATGTAACTGTCCGCTTCCCGTGGACGGTCCTCTTGCGAGCATCCAACGACTTTTTGTTGTAATATTACTACAATGCAAACTTTTCTCTCTTACTTTTTGGGTATAAACGAAATATGTATATAAGCATAATAAGACCGTTGGTGACTGTATCTGCCGTTCATAAGCTAGCATATAGCATCACATTTGTTGGGCGCACTACCCCTTTGTGCTTACTTGATGTAAGATCATAACTGACACGTGCCGCCGGTTTCGTTGGTTATAAACCGAGCCACGGACACGAAAAGTGCGAAGGTTTCGCTCAAGAATGCTGTCGTATTTAATAGGCAGCTTGACATGACGGAATTCATTCGTTATGCAGCTGCTTTAAAGCTCGAACAAATTGTGTTTATTTTGTCCAGCGTAGCTTTGCTGACACTTATTTTTATATATACATTAATTGCATAAAAGGGTACAACAAATCATTTAATAAATTGAGACATTTTCGACGCTGTTAGCAACGAACAACAAATCGACGACTTTTCAGGCTCTTCTCTAGCCACTGGAAGGCTATCATCTGAAACTATTGGGATAACGAAATGGCGCTGTAATGGGCACCGCTCTAAGCGGAAGAAAGCCGATGATCGTAAATGCTCTCTTTCAGCAAGACATGCAGGAGCAACAGGTTTTCTGTTTTGCCTATGCTTGCAGCGCAGTGTGCCAATGACCTTGCTCCTAGTCCAGAGACAGCGAACTTCGCTCGGCTTGATTAACGCAGGCGATGTGAATCTCACGGACAACTATTCAGCTAACAAGTTTCTCCTATGCAGAGTATAGTTTCTCTTCTTTAAGGGGTATTTTGATTGAAGTCCTACTACTTGCTTACTAGGAATGTAAAAATCGTCTTTGTTTTGCTCCTTTCTTTCTCTCGCCTTCTTTAAATAATGTAACAAAAATATCACCACCATAAAAAGAAAAGAAAAGCTTTTCTCGTAAATAAATTTCACGGAGTTGTGTCGCGATTGCCAAAAACGTGTGAAATTGTAATTGGCAGAAGTTTTACGACTGAATAAGCATTTATAGAAGGTATGGTGGTGAATGTGAGACCATAGACCGCAGGGACTTTCCACTTTCCAGTGGGCGACTCAATGCTACTCCATTTTGTTTTATTAAGATGCACCAAAGAGGGGCAGTCGTAAAAATACAATTATGTCAAATCCACATTTAATATACTTAGAATTTTTTTTTATTTTGTAGTTATTTACGTGCTGGGTACTGTGTTTATCGATCATATTTAAATGCAAGAAATTGAGTACTCCAAGCGAATTTTTCCAAGAATATACTTTCGCGAATTATAGCGAATTACGTAGTATCATAAAAACTGGAACCCGCGCATATGAATTCCTAAGGTAACAGATACAAAGTACACCACCCTGGCTCGCTAAACTTTGTGCCCGCGAAATATTTACGAAAACCACACTTCGTCGAATCGGTGAAATATTGATAACTCGAAAATAAAGTAGTTTACATATTTCATATAATTGTGTTTGAAAATAATTGTATTTAATAAAACCATAAAACCTGGTGTTCTTTGCGCATTACAAAATGGGGGGGGGGGGGAGAGTAGAAGGAATGAAAGGGATGAGTAACATTATAAACTCTTTGGTTGTGTGCTTTTATTTTTTTATGATTTCGTATTAAATACATTTTTTACAAAAAGACTGTATTGCTTTAATTACACCCTCTAAAATAAACTCGCACTGAAAACACGTCGCTTTCCCTGATATTTACCCGCTAATCGTATACCATGCGAATAACTTACTTTAATGCTAAATCTTTCTCTTCGAGGGCTTCGTTCTTGATACATAGTGACTTTACTCTTTATTTGGGCAAAATCTTTGTACTCGGGGTTAAATTTAAGTCTAAGATTTCAAACTGTGCAGAAGAAACGTATTGATAAAAATAGTTCGCAAGGATCAAATACCGCTAGTTGTATGAGTATTTTGTATTGAAACACTTTTCTCAAAAGTGTAATTGACTATATAATTAAATACATGTTTGACGACATATTTTGTATTTGTATTTCGATACCTTTTTGCAATTCTTTTGCCTATCTCTGGCACGAATCAATAATAGTTTCAGATAGCCTTTTCTTTCAAAAACAAACTATGCGAATATTGCAGAACGCGCATAATTATTGCACATAGTATGTTATTCTTGTGTTTAGGGAACGCTTCTATATAAATAAAACGCATGAAACATTTTAAATTACCTTGCGATGGATTTGTACCTTTATTTTGTTAATTATGATGGCTGTCAATATGTGGAATATGAAATAAATGGAAGAAAACAAATATTATAAAATACAAATTATTTCCCCGCGGCGCCAAATATATTAAAACAAAAACCGAAGTTCCTTTTCTGTCAAAAAAAAAAAAAACTATTAACAGCTTTGACATGAGCAACGACATACGACGACGAAGGCGAGCGAGCATACAATGGCATCGTCTGCTTTTGACTGAGAATGTCATCTGCCTGCTGCACTCAGCGGGAGATGGCACCAAACAGTGTTGAAGACGTTACGGTAAAAAGTAGCGAAATACGTTACTCGTTAATTGCAAATTAAAGTAAAGCGTTACCGACCTACGTTACCTGAAAATAAAAGGAACGTGTTATCGTTACCGTTACCGACAAAAAGTAGCGCACGTTACTTTTGCGTTACTTTTTATTTCTAAATTGATCCTTAACAGCGGTTCTTTTTTCGAGCGCGTTTTTCGACACTGGGACAATGGGCGCGGGCGTTTGGGTTTTTCTAAAGTAGAACTTTTTGCGTGGGAAAATATCAGGAAAAATTTTGAAGGTACGTGAAATGAGTTCAATAATTAATGACTTGGCGCCTATATTTCGTTTCAGCTTAAGTTCCAGACGCGGCCGACGCTACGAGTTCATGGGACCAATCAATCAGCGTCAAAAACCTAAGTCACTGGGCCTCTCTGTTTGTGATTGGCTCAGTAACGATAGAACACGTACAAAACCACGACGAACAACATAATGGTGGCCTTTTGACACTGTCTGATTAGTCCCATCTGCTCGTAGCGTCGGCTGCGTCTGAACTTCAAGGTAAAACGAAGTAAAGAAACACGGAAATATTTAAGTGTTTTTTTTTCTTCAGGTCTTAGAAAGAAGTAACGTGTAAATTAACTTCGTTACCCGTTAGTTGAAATAAGTAACGTAAGTATGTTACCCGTTACTATTTTTGAAAAGTAACGAACAGGCTACTACGTTGCCGAAAAAACGTAACGCGGAACCGGTAACACCGTTACTTGTAACCCGTCACAGCCAACACTGGCACCAGATGTACAACCCTCGCTACCTTGGCTCGTGGTCGTACACCGTTCACGTGTCAAGGGTGTAAATCTTATTTTTTCGCAGCAAGGCAGCTACATTATATAATTTCACGAGGCAAAAAATGTCTTTACAATACATCTTCAATTAAAACTTGAGGCGGCTACATTCAGGCGCCGAGTTGTAGAGCCAATTTAGGCGCAAGCTCCGTAATTGATAACACCTTATATTTGAAAGTGTAAGAATAGGTGGCCCCAACTTTAGGGGATCCCTGCGCTAAGGGGGACCAAGCGCGGCAATCGTCGCGCTACCGGCTTATGGAATAGGGTTTTCAATACGTAGCGTGACACGCTTGCGATTCTCGCTTGCGGCGCCAATACAGTAAACGAGCAAAATGAATATAATAAAAATATATAAAAAATAAAGGAAGATCTGTTGGAGGATCCGCAGGGAATGCGTTACATGATCCTTGAGAAACGCCCCATACGTCCGTTTTTGGGAAATGCTACTGACCACTTCACTTTTCTCTTTTGGCTCTCTCATTTCCTTCCTTTATTTTATGCTGCTTCTTTTTGGCTTCCTTACGGGGTCAGTGTTTGCGTTTCTTAAAGGGGGACATGTGTGGCGTTTTCCAAGGGTGATACTAACGCAATCCCTGAGGGTCTACCCATGGATCTTTCTTTAATATTTTCCTGCCTTGGGGGGTTCTTGTTCACCCGCCTTGCATGCTTAGGAGCGGCGTACGCTGAATGACGCTACTTTCTCTGTTCAATGGTTTCGGCAGCTCGTCTCCTTCGTTCACAATCCGTCTTCTCTTGCCGCCTACTTGGACCAGCGCTAGTACATGGCCCACACTCCATTTTGTAGCACAAAGCAAGGCATACGCGCTCCGCACACCTGCAGGTTCAGACTCGCTCCAGCACCCGCGCGCGCATTGGCTTACACCCCGTGACGTCACTTCTCTCTCGCTTTTGTCCTCCACTACGCTGGTCTTCTTTACGAGACGTGCTTCCTTTTCGCTGTTTTCGACCACAGACGGACGCCATCAGATTTTCCGGTCATGTAGGTATCTAGTGCTAACACATTAAAAATGTTTCACTATCACAAATATTAAGTGAGGTAAAAACAAATCTCCACGTTTTTTCAGTCTTTCAATGTTAGAATGTTTGAAGTCAAAACCAAATCAATATGATTCAAGCATCTGTAATGCACAGAAAGGTGACCTTAAAATGGTGGATTGACGGGCTACCTGGTTGTTGTCAAACACGGTAAAAGAGTAACACATAAAACATGGGACACAAAAGCAAAACACAGGACGAGCGCTAACTTGCAAGTGAAATGTTTATTGAAAAAATTTACCGAGCAAACATATCTCGCGCACACACACGTGGCACAACGTGACAGCTATATAGATGAATAGAGACGAAATAGCGTCCATATGAAAACAACGAAGAAGTTATAGTAATGATTAGGGTGGCGATGGAAACAAAGTTGTCATTATCCATGCATGCGCATTACACAATACAGGTCGTCATAACGTAAGAGGAAGGGCATATAAAGTGCATTAAAAACAAACACCAATAAGAAAACAGCCTGTACTCTGTGCAACCAAAAAACACAAAAAGCCTAAACCCTTTTGATAAAATCGTACACTTTTTCCATTAATTGAGAGATGCGACGCTAATAAACGAATCTTGGTCACAATCGTGTATCAGAGCCGTCTCTAGCATTTCCCTTTCCAACCTTCCTCTCCTACGTCCCGCCACTTGCACACCGTTCAATCTAGGTGAACATCCACAATATATGCAGTGCATTGGCAGGTGTGAACCAAAATCATTGAAATGTGAGGCCGTGTGTTCTCGCACTCTGGCGTAAGATAGCGTCCTGTTTGCCCTATATACACCATACCACAACTCGAAGGATCCTTATAAACTACAGTAGCACAGGGGACAAACTGATTAGCATGTCTCTTACCACGAACCGGCCACTTGACATTTGGTGCGCAGACCATTTGTCACAAAATCCGGTTGCGCCCGGTAAATATAGGCATGCCTGTTGTATAGGCGTGGCGAGTGGCGAGCGACAGGTCTTGTTGAAGCACGTACAGTGTTGTCTTACACCACGGGATGGAATGATGAAGCTGTGGCTCCTCTAGGTATGCATGACCTCCGGACGTGCGGGGTGCGCGGGTGAACGACCGCTGTGTTTTCTTTTTTGTGTTTTTGCTTTGTTCTTGTCGTCATGCGATGCTCGGAAGAATTCAGCGGGAACAACATTAAGAGAAATGCAGTGTGATGAGAGACTCTGGACTCGAGAGACGTGGAACAGTCCACGTCAAGTCCGGGAGGCACGACAGGCAGCGAGCCAGGTTCTGGCGGGGAAGCCTTCATCGAAGTATGTGTGTGTGTAAGTGTGGTTGGTTACCTCGAGCCGTCCGCTAGCCCACCATGAGGCCACTCTTCTCCCCCTGAACAATGCATCGCAAGAGGCCGTCACTCCCGGACACTTGACAGACGAGACACCCCCTCCCTCCGCCCTCTCTCTCTCTCTCTCTCTAGTATTCAGTAATTCATTTCGTATTGGTTTAGCCGTTCAGCATTGGTATGTTAAGTCCGGGGTTAAATTGTTTGGTGTTCGATTATCTGCTCGTCTAGCATCGTTACATTGGTCACCGGTCCATCGGCCAAGTAAAGAACTGCGGAAACTTGTTTGTGAACGCGCCTCGCCGCTTGTGAGCCTCTTAATTAATTTTCTCATATTCAAAACGTTGTTTATAAGTAAACTAACGTTTGTTTTAAATTCGGTGGTGCATCCCATTCATCGGCTATATTCAACCAGGGCGTGGACCCACTTCCAAAATGGCCGTCCTTTCTTTCTTTTTTTTTTATAGAAAGTTAAAATTATATATGAACTTCTGACACCATTTCACACATATTAGACAAGTTGCAAGGGGCCGTAAAGACAATGTCCATACAGTAGTTGGCTGCAACTCTTTTTAAATTATGCGATACTTTATGCACATAAATATTGACTTCAAACTCTTTTTGACCTTCCTTGGGTACAGTGTCATGGCTTTTCAACTCATTAAGAATGGATTCCGCTACTCCCTCCAGAACAAATGGTGGAAACCCTGACTTTTAAAGACGTGGCACCTGAAGGTCGAAACTCGCCAAAGCGATGCGGGCAAGACTTCAGAAGTGCCGACCGTAGACACCAGGGGGTCCCTGGTGCCTGGGACACGAGGGGCCCCCTGGTGCTACGGGCGCAGCTTCCAAGCTTGGAAGCTGTGCCCGTAGTGGGCTCGAAGTTCCGTCACTCTTCGCATTTCATTTCAGCCCGATGGTACATCCGGCACACATGTTCAGCCGAGTTAAACGACAACCGGACGTCTAAAATTTGTAAACTACCGTCCACCGGAAGCTCCAGGGTGAACTTCAAATGGTTGGAGCAGCTGCCAAAAACTTTTTAAAATAGACTGGGCTAGCGAATCCAGGCGTTCCTCTGTCAGAGTACAAAACAAAACGATAAATTCATCAACATATCTACATATCTTTACAATCGAAGCGTCGACTAAAACAAATGAAATCAAGTGGTCAAACTTTACGAGAAACATTTCACACAGTACAAGAGCCACACCAGAACTAATGCACATGCCGCGCTTCTGGCCGTACACTTTGTCCTTAAAGCGAAATAGCATGGAAATCAAATAGCCATCATGAGCACCTCTGAAAAAGCCCCTAGTGTGACCCCAGAGGAGTTCTTAAAGGAAATAATGCCCGTGGCTTCAATCAGCTCATGTACTGCTACCAACACTTCGTCATGTAGTACTGAGAACAAAAGTGCCTCAACGTCCACAGAGAAGGCATTGTTGACTCTGGGAAGGCCTACTCACAGTAATTGGACCAGTCAGTCCGAACTCCTCAAATTTGAGGGATCTAACGGATCTAGTCGAGCCAGCTGAAGCTGCAGAAAACCGCTTACCCTGTCATGTCAGTTATCACTCTTGGTGACGATGGCTCTGAAAGGGCACTCTCGTTTGTGCGTCTTTGCTGCGAAGATCTTTAAGACATCACCCTTGCAGTTCTTGACATGTTTGGCCAGGGAATCTTTTTTCAGCTCCTACGAAAAGAAATACCTCTTGTCTTCGCCCTTGCCAGACGTGTCTCCGCTTCCTTGAGGTTCTTCTTAATAGCCATCATAGTCTTGCCGCCAAACAGCCTCTTTGGGAGCACTGTAAAGGTTCCCTGTGAATTGTCGGGTACTTTTGCGTTTATTTTACACCCTATATGTTTTTCCCCAGGTGAATATTAGAGAAGAAGAAGAATACTGTGGATATTTTGTCGCAATTTTCTAGTAGCCAAGTAAGGCACTCCTTGAAAACTTACACTTCATGTCTGGTCAGTTACCTAGTTGATGGTGATGCTTCAAACTTTCAAAAGAAATGTCCCGGAGTTACCATACGCTTTCTAGATGCAGAATTGATTTCTTCAGGTAACTTCGATTTTGCCTTGAAAACTGAAGCGTGCCACGGCGGCCACGGTCGCAGGGAGTTGACCGGCTGCCAAACCTGCGCCGCAAGCTCCGTTGGCCACGTAAAGCAAGTGTGCCAGAAAAAAACAAGGACAAGGAGAAAAAAAGAACAGAAGAGGCAAAACAGAGGACTCCGAGCTAAAACAAGAATACTTCGACAACGGCAAAAACCTAAAACAAAAATGTGTACCAAAGAAAGGCGTGTTTACGCTAGACGCAGAGTTGCATGCCTGGAAGACTCAGAGAAAGAGAGGTCGGGGAAAATCGCAATACCTCTCTTCGTCTTTCACTAATATTCTGCTTTGTTTTTTAAGCGAGAGTGACAATCCAAACACGTCGCACGACTGGCGGATTTCTCGCCATGAGCCGACCAAATAATTTCAAAAGTCTCTATTTTAGATTTGCCGAGTTTGACTTGGAATTGATGTTCGCTCTTCGTTTTTTTTTTTTCTGTCCATGCTGAAATCGTTCGTGTGCCCGTGCATGTGGTCAAACAAACTCGCGTAGCATAGCTCCAAATGTCTACAAAATGGCGCATGAGGGCACACGAAAGTCCCTGGCATAAACGTCTGCGAGCGCATCAATGTCCTGTCCTCTCTTTTTACGCTACAAAGCCAGTCTTGGAGCTTTTTGATTGCAGTAAAAGTTTACCTTTTACCCTTTTCGCCTGCTCATCTGCAAGCGAAAAAAGGATAAGACACATTCATTACGCTCGCTCAATATTATGACGTGCCTTTTGGAACCGTTTACATATATCTTTTCATTCTCCCAGAAAACGAAGACCGCACGTCTCACAAAATCGCCAATCATTTTATATTTATATTTTTAATAAAGAAAAGAAAACAATTTGAAATTCGAACGGGTACCCATTGAACCACAGAGGTAACCTGCTCTTACATATGGCTTAACTCTGTAACCAGACCGTTTACCAATTGGATTCAACCGCTTTCTGTTTGAGCCTAGCGCTATACACACCTGCTCACGCCGCAAAACTTGCGTGACAAACAGCTTCGAAATAAAGCCCCGCGATAAAATGTACGGTTTGCATTTCTTAGAAGTACCGCCAACCATTGTTGTAGAAAAGTGCAAGACACGTGCCACGAGCGAGTTTTGCGCGGCCATTTGCTCCAGTATCCCAAGAAATGTTTGCCGTCGTACGCATGGGCTATCTCTAAGCGGGTTACGGCAGTGCTCCCATAAAAGCCCATATACTTAATATACAAATATGGTCATAACAACGAAACGTTACGCTTCTAAGAATTTGCCATGCTACTACTTCATTCTATCGTTAACCGTATTTTTGTGCCAAAAATATAAGATGACGAGTAAACAGCAGTTTCCTAAGTGCATGGTATCAGGGATAATGATAAAGCTATCAGTATATCGCAACCGGAACACACTCATTATCTCATACTTTTTTATTTTTGTCATTCGAATTACTGTTTCTTTTTTTTTTTTGACAAGGCACAGACTTTGCTTTGGCGGAAATTTGCACACGGCGTATAAGTTAAAGGCGAATGTGCCGGGGAGGGGGGCAGATAAGTGAGCCGGAAGCGCCTGCCGCAAATTTTTGGTCACGAGGGCCGCTCATTTCACTACTGCAGCGTCATTTGCTTCCAAGGGTTGGACGGGCAGCGGCTTCGTGCACGGTGTATTTCACTCCACTTGTCTAACACGAACGCATCAAGAGGCTTTACTTCGAAACTGCTCACCGGTTTGGTGAAACCAGTTTCCTGCTTGAGCACAGCGGTGGCAACCCTTTCACGCTGTGACCGCCAGGACGACAGAGAGAGGAGAGAGGGCCAACTCCCGGGGCCACTTTGTTGGAACTTGAAGCCGTTCGGACGCGTCCAGAAGCGCTGCGTAGACCATCTACAACCAGGCTCACGCTAAAAGCGAATAGGTAAGCTCCGTTTCCTCTCGTCGTCACTATAACCTCCGTTCCGCTTCACTACACTGTCTGGAACGTGTCTCCGGCTGGTGTGTTTAGTGTCGTATTCCCCCGGCATTGAAAGTTGTTGCGAGGCGGCAACAAATGACATCACAAAAGCCGGAGCGTTCTGCTGTTTGATGTCGCGATCTTGACGGTTAGGCGTAGTAGTTCAAGCAAAAGGTACCAGCGAACGCGAGTGTCGCTGTCGTCGCGGCAGCGACGGCTAGCGTGGGCCGTCGCTGAAGACGACATCTCTATCAGCACTATGACTTTCTTATCTAGGAGGTGTTGGCTGGGTGCGGAGCACATGCGTTGGAGAGCGTGCAAATGTTCGCTGAACACGGTTCCGCGGGCGCCTCTTGCACGGTGGATGATTCCTTGATTCGTAGAAACGTGTCTGCCAAACAACCAGCGACCGTAATCTACCGGGCTTGTGTTCAGCATGATTTATCCGCCCTTGGTCCACGTAGGTTTGAGTAACTCGGTTGACTGTAGGCAGCGGTCTGCCAGTCATTTTCGTAATCGCTCGCTGAGAACTCTTGAATCTTTTAGGCAAAAATCGACTACCAGCCGTCTTTACTCGTTTGGTACAGCTGCAACAGAAAAGGATTAGCACAAGTGACCGACGACCGGAGCGGCAAAATCGCGACACGCGGCGCTATTGTTCCCGAGCGCGCCGATAGCGAGAGTGACAGTCACGTTGCATGTCTCAACGGGGGGCGTGGCCGGCAGAAAGCAGCCCGTCCTGAAGCCCGCCTTTTGAAAGCTATCTTATCCTGAATTTTCTGCCAGCCACCCCCCGCGTTGAGACATGGAACGTGACTGGCACTCTCGCTATCGGCGCGCTCAGGAACAATATCGCCGTGTGTCGCAATTTTGCCGCTCCGGTCATCGGTCACTTGTGCTGAACTTTTTCCGTTGCAGCTGCACCCTTTCCATAGCGAACTGGTCTCGAGTTCATTCTGGATAGGTGATGTTTATTGGGGCAGATTTCAGTCATTGTAGTGTAAACCCTGTCTACGTTTTTTTTTCTGCATTTTTTAGAAACTGGCGTCCGCAATGCATGCTTCAACAAAACACGTTTGCGAGCCAGTATGAGCGCAGCAGGTGCGATACAGAAACAGATCGTTAACTGCAAGATTGTACGAGAGAAAAAAGTAATCTTCTGTGATATATACATTTAGTGGCGTTGGTTACCCTTAGGCCGGCGGACAATTTCCGTGAACCACGGAATCAACTGCCGCGTAAGAAGCTTCTCGAAACCGCTGGCGCCTCTTACGCAGTGGTTCGTTGAACATGAAACTGTATTCAACGAATATTTGCAAGCACTGTGGCGTCGTCTGCTCTGCGCCTAGCAGACGACGAAGCGAGGGTGTGCTCGCAGGCGGGAAGAGCGAGTTATCCACACGGCGCATGCGCGGAGTTTCGGAAGGCGCCCGCTATGTTGCGCTGGTTGTACGGGACGGCCGCCGCTCGCGTGTTACAGCTAAAAGAGTTCATGATAGTACACGCGGAGGTAGGAAGCTTCTGGAGGGGACATGACGTCACCAGAGGTGAAGCCAGAAGTGCGGAGGAATACGTCCCCAATAATGACCAAAGCAGCTGTGGTTTTGGTCATCGTTGGGGGCGTCCCTCCACACTTCTGGTTTCACCTCTGGTGACGTCATGCCGCCTCCAGAAGCTTCCTACACCGATGCACGTACACCACCACTGCTGTTGCACCGCCAGGGTCGTGACCGGCAACAGCTTAACGCTTGCGTGACGTCACAAGGCGGAAATCGAGGGAATACTTTTTAGAACGCGGTAAACAAACCAGTCGCAGACGCGTCCATGGCATCATAGTTTCACCTTACGACGAACTGCAGCGGACGTCAGGAACCATCCCATTAGATTCGCTCCGTTGGCTTGTAGTGTCCGATGTTCTCCATCGTACGGTGAAACGGAGTAGTGTTTCACGAATTGCATGTTATCGTAGCAATAAAGACGTCGGGCGTACCTTCATCTTTTGTGTCCGTACGTTCCCTTTCGAAAGTTGCGGACAGCGGGTGTAACCACCAATCGAACCTGCAGTCGCTGTTGGTGATTTGCAAGGGAGTGGCGATTCCGGTGCCGGCGTCCCCGCTGGACGCCTTTTCATCTCGCACTGTAAACTAATTTTGTGGTTTTACCACAATATTTGCATTATCCTGACGGATTTGTGCTCGTAACGTTACATACGGACAGTTTGTCCGTTCCACTTTTTCAGATGATCAAGTCTTTGTTTTCCTTAATTGTTCAAAGCACATAGAGATGCCTCTGTTTTATTTATTGTTTCGCGGAATTCCTTTCTTTCTTCAAGTATTTGCATGCCCCCTACCAACTCCCTAACCAAACTCTCATGAAAAGGCTAACCGTTTGTTCAAATAAATAAACAGTGAACTTTATATTTCTGTCTATTGTAGGTAACACACGAAGATTGTGAGCTAAACTTCGAGAGAAGAAAAGAAAAATGAAGGTATCAATTACACTTTCTATCCTGCTCGCCTGCATCAGCGAAATATCGTGCTCACAAGCGAGTGAATCAAACGGCACAAACCCAACTGCAAAGTTCTATGAGGTAATGCGAGCTTTTTTTCTTCTTTCTACCAAGATAGTTGAACTCTACTAAATGTTATTTGGCGGGTGGTAAAGCACGGGAAACTGATGTAATCGATGCTGACATGCTTTGCAAAGTGAAAATATTTTATGAATACCCACATTTTGAAAATGTTGCGTTTTTGTTTAAGTTTCGGGCCAAATATATCCATGGCTTGCATGTCACGTCAGGCCGCCCTTCTTTCTGGTGTCCAAAAACCGCATCGTTAACTCATCGGAAGCTACGCTCCCCCATGCCGTAGCGTAATGTACAAGCAAAAACAAAATTTGTGTTGTACTAGCAAAAAACTCAGCATTGCTAACAAGTAATATGGCATATGAATCAGTCTGAGTTCATACAGCAACGCGCCACGATCGGAACACCAATCTTTGTTATGTGTGTAATCGGTAAAGCCAACTAAGCAGTTGATCGAAATCACGCTAAAGTAGTAAGGGATTTTCGGTACGGTGTGTACCACTGGTGAGATCTGCGTGTCATGTCTCACATGTTTTCGAAAGTAGTCCTAAAGGGGCCACAAATTGCTTCACAGGAGTCGGCATATTATGCTAGATAGTCTAGGTTGTAGAGAAGGTCCATATGAAACCACGAGGAGCGTTTGCAATTAAAGGGCGGACGCGTCCTTCAGAGATTTATCGCAAGTGCGCATGCGCTGCCTTGTCACGTGGAGAGGGGGAAAGCAGGCGGAAAAGCGTAGGTGCTTGACGCGATCAGAGCATTTGCTATCTTCTCAAAGCTCGTATTGCAAACAGAATCCATGCACCACGTGAACCTGATCTGCAATTTAGGATCGGATGTCGCCATCCTAGCACTACGTTATAGAAGTTCGGGGGAAACCTACCACTAGATTATAGATAACGTTCTGAATAGAGAGTGTCGCGGTCGTCGTACAATCATAACTCGTGGCTGTTAAAGTTTCCGTGGCCTGTCAAGCTGGAAGCGACCTGAGGCAGAACAGCTGTTTGCCGTATGCGGCTCCGCATGCCGTGCCACGGTTAGGATCGCGGCAGGCAGCAGCATGACACTTCAATGACGCCATGAAGCGAAAATCGAGGGACCAGAAATGAGGCCGGTAGACACACAATCCTCGTTTCAGGCACCATAGTTTCGGTAGCAAAAAGAAGTGGACGCATTTTAGCGACTAAAACCGCATCACCATAGCGATGCAATGCGCCCGCCCATCCTAGTGGTCAAACGCGTGACCAAACACAGCTGACCACCAGATCGACCTACATGGTGGAGCAGTTATCCTGCAAATATGTTTTCTTTGTTTATGCCTTAATTCTTATTTCTTTTCAGAGGATCCAGTCTTTTCCTATTGTCCTATACCAATGCTACCGCAATGGAACCGTGCTTGAAACGGGGCATGCCATAATTACCTCGGCCCTGTGGGATGGAACTTCTGGAGACAGCGATTGTGCTCAGGCCACTATTTGGGAAATTCAAAACGGAACAGCCAGAAGCAGCAAAAAGTACAGCATTGCAATTTTCATCTCCGACCTCCTTCATAAAAGTGTTGTTTTCCGAACACAGCTGGGGTGTCCACTTCGAAAGTCGTATAAATGCATGCTGTTGCAGAGAAAAAAAGCTAGTATGTATTTTAATGATATCGACACAAATATAAAAATCAGCTGACATCATTTGTAAATTACCCGCCAGAATTACGATCTTGGAGCGACGCGCTGCATAGCAAAAGCTAAAATGGCGGCCGATCTGCAAAAGCCGCAAACTGTGTGGCTCGCCAGACATGACTTGCTCATTATTGTGCAGCCTGTGTTTTGGCTGGCGTATAGAATCGATTTCCCTAAAAAGAGCACTATGATTGTCTGAGTCGTTTCTGCCTTTCCTGCTTTACTCTCTTTACGCTGCATTTCTAAATTATCATACCATGCAGTCCTTGAAAGTGTGGTTGTCATGGAGATTGAAACATGAAGCATTGTTTGCTTTCCATAATAATTGACGAGGGATAGTGGGAAAGAAAGCTGCATTTTAATTTATTGATTCTATACGTTCGTTGGAAAGAACGCTCAGACGTAATAATCAATCGATGCTTGGCGAACCATACAACAACTTACGTCTTTTGCTTATTGTAGGCCATTTCTGCTTCCATGTTGAAGTGCGCCATCACCGGGATAGTGATGCTGGCCGGTAATTTAATTAATGGATTATGGGCAGTTTATTTTTATATTCGTACGGATTTGATTACCTTGTATCGTTTTTCTTTCAACTTTAATTTCTCCACGTAACTACCTGACAATTCAAGTGGGCCCCTTTATTTCGCCTAAACGTTTTCTTCCTTTTTTTCATGCACGCACTGCCTGTTTTCTTGAATGCATATTTTATTAAATTTACTCGGCACGCCAATAATTGTTACATGAAGACAATCTACAGTCTTGCTAAATAATTGTACGCTGTTTAGAAAAAAATGTGTCCACCACATTTTTCAACTAGAACCTCTTGACCATTTGAGTACAAAGCGAAATTTTCTTCTAATTTCTCAGCTGATCAAAGGGAAGTGTGTTCGGAATATATCGTGCCCGTAAAAACCATACTCGTGTTTGAATTATGCATCACCAATATGCGCGATCATGTCGGAGGGCGGCCATCAAAAAACGTTAAAGCTTTGTTTGATAATTCACTGCTATGTCTAAGTTACGAGAGCTCAAACTTTCTCAAATTATAGGTCAACTTTTCGAACCTGCTACAATCCGGAATCCAGGATGGTATTTGTAAAGGTTAATGGTAAGTACGTAGTGCACAATTACATGTGCTAATACTAAACGCATTTACTAGAAATGAGTTTACGAATCTTAAGTGTTGCCAATGTGCTGCACTAATAAGAACTACATTTGGGGAAAAAGAAACTACTACACCTAACATAAACATATTGTTCAGCCCAGGGTCATCTGAAAACCATCATCTACAAACGAAGAAACCACTCCGCCATATTCAAGCGCAAACTCGCTGTCATTCAGGCACCAGTCAACGCGTGATAACCAACGGACGAGTGTTTGAATGTAAAATCTGCTGCTGTTTCTAAAAAAAAAAAATTGGGTACATTGGAAATGACTATATTCAAACTAATTTTGCTTACCGACTGCACCTCTGACTTCATTTTCGTGGCTGTGTTTTAACTGGTGATTTAAACCGTTTATTAACTCTGATACCATCATTGCGCGTAATCAAGAGACTTAGTGAGTTGCCGAGCCCGATAGATGGAACTAGCTTGACATGTTTTTGTTGTTTCCTTTCAGAAACATTTATTGAGACATTCACGATCTTGCAGGAGCCTTATAAAGAAATGGCATACTTTGTGAAATTCGGTATGTGGACAAAACAGTTTTGTTTCCATCTCCTTTTTGTTCTCTATCCAAATCCTAATTCTGGCATGCCAAAATGTCAGGATATGCCCGTTACAATAAAAATATGATATTAAAATGTAAATGTAATGTCCAGGTAAAAAAATATCGATTCTATATTTCCTTTGTGCCGGTAGAAAGCAAATGAAAAATTTGGCATGTGAAATCCTTTTCCCACGTTGTCTAAATTTTCCCATCCTCCTACATCATGTGCCTTACAGTGTAAAGATAGCTACCGTTTCCCTAGAGAAAAATCGTATATCTCAACGTAATTTCTTGGTTCAATAAAAGCATATGATGAAATAAGATCATATAAGAACATGCAAGAACCTTATAAAGAGGAGGAACATATAAAATGTTCTTTATAACTTCTTATATTGTTCTGATACGTTCTTATGTCGTTATATGATCCTATTTGATCACATGCGCTTCTAGGACCAAGATATTTCTGATACAAAAAAGATTTTTGTCTAGGGTTGGAGTTTCATTTATGTTTTTCTAATGTGTTTCTGGGGATCACCTCACGGTTGGAAACTTACAACTCTATTGATACTTGTTTATCTTTCAGTATATTGTTGGCAGGTGTTTCGAGAGAATATTTACTTGTGAAATGTTCTAGATGCATCAGGCCCTTCGGTGCGCTCAGTATGCCAATTAATACTTCAAATTGTATTTTTTAAGCCAATGACAAGCACGATCAGTATCCCACGCTTATGGTAAATTATTCTTAACGACAAAATGACGTCCATTTCATGTGCACTGAACACGTATTTTTTAAGAGGGTGGTCGTGATTAATAATAAATATTAGTTAAAAATCAAAAAGGGCTGTTAAATAACTGAACAATATTGTACCTAAGATATCGGATGTCGTGCTGGTTAGAATAAATTGGGGAACTATATTGTTGACAAGAAATTTTAGATTCAGGACATGCGCTATCTGAATTGCAGGAGGAATACCACTGAAAGAGAATGTTACTTCTTCGGCATACAAAATTTATGATAGGGTCGAAACCTGCACCAACGCCGATGAATTCCTGCCGATTGTTTGTCCTGGTGGGTGCGGAATGGTTTCGACCAAGTCCAGCGTACTGCCACAAGTCTTCTGAAGAAGCCAATCAACTACCCCTAAAACTGCACACCCCATAAAGAGTGCACAAGTGCAACCACTTTTAATTTGTTTGTTTGTTCATAATTGCTTAGCCTTTGTATAAGTCAAACCACTTAAAAATCAAAACTTTCCCGCGAACATTGTACCGGTTAGTTCATCTTGTAATAAATAATTCTGAAAGCACACCGACACATACTTTATTTACAAGAAATTATTCCCGAAACACACGGTGTCATTGAAGCACGGAAATGAGACAAACAAGTTTACCCTCTCATGTCTAGTATGACGTTTATATAGCTTGGGAGGAAGGAAAAGAAGAGAATAAAATGACTGATAACCGGGTGACGGGTGGGCGCGCGGGGCCAGACGGAGCTAGAGCACCGTGAGGATCGGTTTTCTCATTTCGCGTCGGCAAAGTGGGGCACAAGACATCGCCACATCAACATGTCCACACGGCAAAGGTAAGCCTGTCGCACTTTGGCAGACGTCGACGCACGTTTCACTCTGCCTTTGAATGTCGCTTAACACGCTATCGGTAGCTCGTTGTAGGGGTGGTCGTTTTTCTTTATTATCTATGAAAATAGTCACGAGAGCATCCTGCGTTCTGTGTTGCTTATGTGGTGTTGTTTGTGTCTGTCTGCTCTTCGGCCAAGTCCCAGGAAGCGGTTTCGGAGGCCAAGTATCGCGTTCCAAGAGTTGAGGGAACCCGCGGGTGTACGAGACGTTGTGCGTCAGCGAATTGTTCGTGGGCATGTTGGTTAAGGTCCTGTCACACTGAGGCAACAGTTGGACAACTCTATCTGGCAACACGAGGAAATCGTGTTGTCGGCAACCCTGTCACATCGCGACAAGAACAGTCTGGCAACATGTTGCTGCCGCCCGGCAACCGTGTTGGTCGATTTGTTGTCTGACCACCCTGTGACACCGCACCGACGGCCAAATGTCATCCTGGTGATAACCCGCACCGCCTGGTGATAGTTACGAAATTGCAGAGGGTAGACAAACTGGTGAAGGAAAGACCTCGTACATTTGGTTCTTTTAGGCTTAGTGGCGCAAGCTAGAGCCAGATATAAAGGCTACAGCCGTTAGCATCCATCCATCCATCCTTCCATACGGCGGGAACAACGCGGGGAGGACTCCGCCATCTTGATTATTTACCTTCGTTCATGTGCGGCGCGGTGTCGCTGGAAATGTGACTCTACAAAGTGCTATGTGCGTTCGAAGGGCCGAACATTACCGCGGGAAGACATCAGCCAGTGACTGTGATTAAAAAACTTGACACGGGGAATATTTTTCATCTTTTGTTATCAAAATAATCTTCATTCGCTGACAACGAAGATAGCCTTAACCGAGGAAATAAATCGCTGATAATGTCACGAATGAAGGTGACGATAAGATGAACAGCGAACTGAAAATAAAGGTTTAAAACCCCTTCCGCCGTACCCCCCCCTCTTCTCAAGAGCTGTGCTCTAAGTTCGCGTTACAGAGATTTGTAAACGTCTTTAATTTTTGTCACATATGCTTTCCTGGAATATTTTTATACTTTATCTTCGAGTGAGTGGCATCCCATTTTATTTCACTAGCAGTAATGTGAGCTGGTCACTCGGCAGTTCTGATTCCAGCACCAGTCTGAATGTTCACGACCGTAGCTGTGACCATTTTGACAATCGCTTTACGTAATTGCGGAGTAAAAACATTCATTAATTTTTTGTACCTGCATGCCAGCCTTAATTATTGTTGAATAAAATATCCCAAGCCTTTATTTCAGTAAGACGTTATTGATAGGGAACAAAATCTGCCATCGAAGCTATCTGTGCAGTCGTATTGCTGGCCCGAAATTCGCTAGGTAACAAAGCCGTATTTGAATTGGATAGCGTCATCAGAGAAGGCGAGCGCTGTGCACAGATTGTAATGGAGTGCTGCGTCAGCGCGCGGCTTCGAGTAATATTGGAGCCTTTAGTTGAGGCAATCGTCGTGTCCAATGTGCCCAGCCTTGGCCTTTTCTGATCATGCCATCTCATTCAGCACTACGGCTTTGTTATCTGGGAAATGTTGCGCCGTGGCACGGTGAAATGCAGGCGCGCTTAGTTGCCGCTCTGCAGTCGCCGGTTGTTCTTCGCTCTGAGCTTCCGTATTAGCGGTGTCTGGGCTGTGATATGTGAGTGTAGTTAAAAAGATGGATGCGGTTCTCTCTGAGTAATGTGGATGCGGTTACTTCCACGAGTGGTATGGATATGGTTCTTTCCACGAGAGGTACAGATGGTCGTATCCAAGGGCGTCGACGTACTCTGACAGGCAAAGTACCAAAAAAAAACTGGGTGAAAAAATTGCAGGAAGTTCCATTGGTGGATTTTTATGGAATCCGTTAGCATGACCTTTAGGAAACGCCACACGCGTCCTACTTGGTAAACGCTAACATAGACTCCTTAACGAGGCCAAAAAGAGGCAGCAAAATAGAAGCACGAGGGAAAGCCAAAATAGAACAGTGAAGGGGTCGGCGTTAGAGATTCTCAAAAGGGGACGTAGCGTTTCCCAAGTGTCATGCTGACGCATTCCCTAAGAATCCACCAATAGATCTTCCTGTATTTCTATCACCGGCTAAACGGAACCAATCAGGTACGGAAAAAAGCGCAGTTTTACGCCGCACTCACTGTGCCCGATTGGTTTAGCCGTTGTTAGCACTTACTTTTGACCTAATGGGGAACCGATCGAAGTGCATGCTTTGTCGTCTCTTCATTTGTTGCCAAGACTGATCGGGACGAACCGACGAATCGACGAAAGAAATTCCTTTTCGGGGAACATTTATTTTGTAAGAAACGACTTTATTTGGGACATAAACATATTAGTTGGAAGTTCACTTTCATGTTTTAAGTGAACCACGAAATTATGTTTGTGAATGAATTAATAATTATTTGGACAGTCATGTTTGGTCTGAGGGAGTGGAGCAAAAGGTGACCTAAGCCACTTGATACTGTTCTGTCCCCATTCACAGCGCTACAGTAGTCCCAGCGTACACGCCAGTAAATAATGGGGCTGAACGAAGACATTTCCTTCCTACATATTGACTAAAAAAATTCTAAGATATGCAAATCACATATATGTCGAACATAAAGTTGTGTGGTTATTTAACTCGTTAGCTATTATTCCAAGAAAAAAACATGCAATTCAATATATATATATATATATATATATAATTAAATTTCTGTAAAATATGTACAACCTTCTTTTTGTTCTGAAGTGTTTTAAACAAACCGATCCTTAAAATTGCCGAATGTTTTATTTTTTTTTTTACCGATTTAGAAAGTCGGGTATTAAGTAGCCTAAATTTTTGTCACCCGTAAATTGTAGCGAATTTTATTTTGAAATAAACTTTTAATATCGTAATTCATATATTGTTGTTTTTTGGGGGTACATTTCTAGGAACTGTGACTCAGTGTTTCATATTTATTTAAATTAGTGACAATAATCTGTCTCGGAACAGTGATGTTTTTATGATTCAAGAAGGAAAATGAGGTGGAAGCACAGAAATTTACGTTGTCAATACTTATAGTAGCCTTTTCTTTTTGTAAAATTAAGACTTATCAAGATTGGTTTTTGACGTAGTGCCCCAGACCAATAAAAAATAAATTAGTTTGGAGTTCAAGAATGCCTAATATAATTGGCACTTTAACTAACTCGGAAGAAGTGACCTAAGACTACGTAAAATGTTAATGGACGTCAAATTCTTTAACGGAGATAGCCAACAGTACAAGTCCAATTGAAGTGTTAAGTGTCAGGACCGGCTTGCTAGAACAGCGTCTCAGCTGAGACTGGGTGAAAGAAAGCAGTGCCAAAGCCAGCGCACGAGCTGAGCGGGACTCAAGCTGCGTCTCAAGACGCTCGCGCGCCCCAGCCTTTGCAGTGCTTTCTTTCACCCAGTCTGAGCTGAGACACTGTTCTAGCAAGCCGGCACCTGATACCTAAAAATGTATGTGTGCTAACTCTCGATAATTACATTGTTGAGCATAACGTTCTATAGATAGCAAGTTTATTTTTAAGTTTAGTAATAAATATCTTTTCTTTGCAGTGTTCAATCGTAGTTCATTGAACTTTAATCATAGTGATAAATTACTTAACTAACCATTTGAAATTATGATGAAAATAATCCCTGGAGAAGGGAACAAGAAGGACAAAGGACAAACACAAATCTCCAAACACAGCTAGGTGACTGGTGAGCGACCGAAAAAATCCGCCTGGTCCCGGACCAGGCGGATTTTTTCAGTCGCTCACCAGTCACCTAGCTGTGTTTGGAGATTTGTGTTTGTCCTTTTGTCCTTCTTGTTCCCCTTCTCCGGGGATTATTTTCATCATTCTTGTCCAGCTCGCTTGCCCTCTTGCATTTAATTGCATTATAATCATTTGAAATTGTTTCTGGGTTCACAAGGGTAGGATAAGAAAAAGCAAACATTTTTGTCATCTGTTTACATAATAATCTCCGGTGTCTGGGGCAAATTTACAACATTATTTTCATACAAAATAATTAACAACGGACCTATATAAATCCCTGTGGGACACCGCACGCAATTGTTCCTGGTTGAGATCGTGTACTATTTATAAGTGTATATTGTGAATGGATGGAGAGGTAGCTTCGAATGAATTCCAACGCTGTACCTCTTATTCCGTATCTAGGGAAACCCCTTAAAAAAATATCGTGCTCAATAAAGTTATATGCCTTACTAAAGTCTCAACAGGTTCCTTTTGTAAAGAGTTTGTTTTTGTATATATTGTTAATTATCTCGTAATTAATGCAAATGTGCAGGCGATCAGGACAGAACAAACGATAATAATCGTTGGAGAAGGGGGACAAAGGGCAAGCACAAATCTCCAAACACAACTAGGTGACTAATGCGCGCTGAAAAAATCCGCGCACCAATAACCTAGCTCTGTTTGGAGATTGGTGTTTGTCCTTTGTTCCCCTCTTCAAGGATTATTATCGTTTATTCTGTCCAGCTCGCCTGCACCTCTGCATTAATTTCATCATAACCTTAAAAATGGAGGCCGTTCAGCCTTGTTGGTGGTAGACTGCTGGCAGTTGAGAAAACCCGTTTGTTCTATTGACGTCTAACTCCTGCACAGCTCAGCCAATAAAAAAAAAATAAACTTTTGTTTAGCTCAGTTGGGCGAGCGCTCGTCTGGAAATGAAGAGGTCCTTGGTTTGATACCAGGACCAGGCTGATCTTTTCAGCGCGCACCAGTCGCCTAGCTCTGTACGGCGATTTGTGTTTTTCCTTTGTTCTAATTCTTTAGGGATTATTATCGTTGATTATGTCACCTTATACGTGTCATAAAACCGTTTCCGTTCATTTTTATAAACCCATATTGCTTATTGATGTTAAGGTTCTTTGTACTTAGGAAGTGATTGAATCTTGTATTTATAAGCCGTTCTATACTTTTTAAGGACAACGGTGAACTGACGTTCTAGCGTGTGTTGCCAATGCGTTTTATGCATTCTAACTTTCAGCTCAACAGAACGCAGATCAGAAATTATTTCACTGCGTTCAATTTTAGACACAATATTAAATGAATGAATAAATTCATCATTCGATGTTCCTTTCTGATCGCATTCTTCGTCGTATAGTGTGGATAAAAACACTGAAAGCACGGGTGAGTGTTTTCTGGTTCATAGCAAGAATAATCAGTCAGATATCCTTCACCGGCTCGTGTTGCAGCGGCAGTAAGTGTTCATCATGGTCATCAGAATCGGACAGCGTTCATGGCACACGTAGCTCACCGCACATAGTTAAGTATAGTTAAGTTTGAGGATTTTACTTATGCACTGACTGCAAACGAACGCGAATCCCACTGTTTGACAACAGATTGATTGTCGTCGCGCAGCCAATCCAATTTCGTGGTAAAATCTAGACTTCACTATGGCGAGAATGTTCAAGATACTGTCAGTTTGCTACTTATTCCTGCTGAAGCACTCTGTAAACCAGTTCTCGAGCATCTTCACAAAACAAAAGAGGCCACCAGTGGGGTACCGCAGCCCTCCTTTGTCACGATGCTCTGTCAGCCTGGCTAGACCTGAAGTGAATTCTAGTGCTGGAGCAGTCAAGGCCTGCATACAAGGCGCGCAATTCTGCTTAATCATACACTTTCGGGCAACATCGCCTGCGACATTGTAGGTCATCCGTGAATCCCTCTGTTCAACGTGTTCGTCGTGATCGAGCGTGGAGGGCAGGACAGTCCGGAGTCAACCACCTCGTCAACTTTATACTATACGCTAACGTAAGGAGGGCCGACATTGCTGGTGTCGGTGGTCTCTAACAGAGCAGTCACTGCGCAGGGATCATCGTTCCCAATAAAGATGAGCCTCTTCTAAGCTGTAAAACGACAGTTCGTTGTCATCAGTAACTGTGTGAGCGTTGGGTGATTATTGCACCCAGATCCTTGCCTAACAATTCCAAAGAGATTTTCGATGGGATCCTGGCTAAGTCGCGACGTCATGAGGTTCTTAAACCCTACTCGATCAACAAGGAAGGAAAGTATTTCCAGCGTGCTGCATCGGCTGAAAGCATAGGTTTCCCACGCGAAATACGTGCTTCCTTACCGTCAATTACATGGACGTAGTCCCTGACTATAAACTTCGGCTCACACTGCGATTTGAAAACAGCACACGATTCGTCCAAGACGTTATTTGCGTTGTGTAAGTTCCTCTGCCACTGCTTACGTCGCTCCTCATCCTGCAGCACGTTAAATAGCGACGCCTTCGACGCATCTTTCACTCGGCTGGAGCCCATCTCACAGCTGGGCACGTAACAAGAGTTCCGGCGGCGACTATGCATCTTTCTTTACACCTGACATATATTGGCAAAGGTGAACGGCGAACGCAGACCGCGGGCTCCTGAAATAAACCACGAGCAAGGCACTTTTCGCACAGACGGAGTGCCGAGCGCCATTACGCAGGTAAGAGAAACTTCAGGATGGATGGATGGATGGATGGATGAATACGGCTGAGCCCTTTGGATGGGGGGTAGCTTACGCCACCTAGCCATTTTATCTTACCATTTAAGCTTAGAATATTTAGATGTGAAAACTATATTCACTCCGCACTGAAGAGAAAGTGAGGCTATAAAACCCCCTTGCCACCAGTTAATAAGAAGATACCTAGATTTCTCGTGCTTTCTGCCACCATTCACTTAAAAAACTGGAACAAAAAGTTTTTTTTAACAGCCTAATTGGGGCAACCATGTCACAAAACAAATGTTTCGCGAAAAAAAATATTTTTTTAGCAATATTTACGTCACAGCATAGTTTAGTCGGAGTCGGAACCTCTCCACATTTGAAACTCCCGCTCTTTCGACCCCCGCGGAGGAGAACTACGCCCCGCCCCTCACTCTTGGATTTGCTATTTTTTGTTGACTTGGCTGCTGAGCTGAGCGTCTCGACATCCGCTGAGATCTGGCAACAACGCACGTTAAACATGGCGCCGGTATTGTTTTGGTTTGATGGTACACGAGAATAGAGCTGCAACGAGAAGCTGCGCGGTTTGCGAGCACATAGCGAAGACGTGGCCGGAGAAGTGCCCCTGTGATGTTCCCGGAAGACGGAAAGTATCATTCGTAATCGTCGTGTGTGCTTGGAGAGCGAAGGGAGTCACAGGGTTCGTGAATGCGCAACCACAAGCCAACGTTCACGACAGCGCTGCGTTGACTTCAGCGATCTCGTTCTGTTTGGCGCAACACGGCGATGCGACAAAGAACTGAAACGTTCGCGGTGTGTGTGGTGCGGTGCTTGGAAGTAGACACTAACACGGAGCACAGATTGGTTGTCGTGGGGTTCAGTCCCGTCGTCGTCAGCTGATTCAGTCAAACTGGTCCGGGAGGACGCAGCGAGCGTTTTTAAAAGTAAATCTTCCTTCGTTCCGTTTTAAAATGTGGAAGATTCCCGACGCATACCGCGAGTAAAAAGCTGCGGGCGTTTCCAACAAAATTACGTCGTTTTAATTGAACAATAAACTCCGAATTGTTGTCCTAAATCTGCCGTTTTTATGCTTCGTGTTGTTGGACTGCGTTTGCACAGCGACTTGTTGCGCTCATTGTGCGGTGTGAAGAAATTTGGGCAAGATTTCGTACCTGCCGACAGATGCATGAACTGAGACCATTTTTTACGTAGTGAACATAGTGCTTTTTTATTTTGTGTGTCTAGTCGCGGACGTTAGGTGCACCCGGTGCGAATCTTGACGGCCTCCGGAGCGATATGACGAGAACGTAACTGGACACGTTTGTCGCTACGCGAACGCCCGATTGCCTCCAGCCAAATGGCATTCCTTTCGGGGCAACATGGCTGCTGGAAGGCTCGCTGTCGGGATCACTCACCTAACATCTCCGAAAAGTCGGCGTTTGCACGCGCCAGCAAGAAAAATAAAAAAAGCACGCTAAGCAAACAAAAAGGAAAACGAAAGAACCGCGCTATGACAGCCAAAACCCCGCGTCGCTTCCTATCACTAATACCTGCGACAGCTGCTAAACACACACTAGATCACTTCAAGAAGTCTCACTCAAGCACCTGGGTCAGCACGAAACACTGATCCCTTCGGCGAAACGATTAGTCGAGGCAGGCGAGACGGGCGGGAGCAGAGACTTCGGCGGCCATGAAAGAATGGCGAAGCTTTTGTTTGTTATGGTATGAATCCAAACGGAAGTACCCGTCTTGTAAACCTTCTGTAAAGAATAAACTCTCATCGCATGGGTTATTCTTTAAACGTAAAAATATGCCGCTCAAAAGGAAATTGCAACATATAACAAAGGTTCAACAACCAAGATCTAAGCTGTCAATCAAACTTTTAGCCAATAAGAAGTATAGCAGCCGATTGGGATTGAGGTCACGAAATCCCAACTTCGTGGCGCGCGATTTAAAACGGACGAAATAGCCGCAAACTAAAATCAGTCTCACACAATAAATATTGCTGTAAGTTTTTTTCTCACGGAAAAAGTGTTTTTTGACATGCTTGTCCCAATTAGGCTGTTTAAAAAACAAACTTTTTTTCCTTTGCAGTTACCCTTTAATCTTTGCTTGGTAATCTCTACTGTCTTGAAATCCACTTTTCCTTCGCTGTCTCTAAAATCCAATGACTTTATGAATCTATGTTGTCTTCGGTAGGCATAGGGTGAAGCCCTTTACAGTAGAGTATCAAGTGCTCAGCCGTCTCGTCCACCTCTCCACAAGCAGTGCACATTGTATCCATTTCCTGGTACTTCGCTCTGTATGTTCTGGTTCGCAAAACACATGTCCTTGCCTCAAACAAAATGAGCTTCCCTAGAATTGTCATAAATGCTTTCTTTGGCAATAACTGTTTTGTTTAATCTATAGCTTTCCAGAGCCGTCTTTGTCTGCATTCCCTCTAGCCACCGATCTCTTTCTGTGGCCTTAAATTTCTTCTTAACTGAGACCTGCTCTTCCGTAACCCCACTATAGCCTAAAAACTTTCCTCTTAATTTCCTAGTGTGCTGCCTCCACTTTGTGTCTATACTCCTCATGTATAAAAAGCTGAAAACCTTTCGTACCCATTGCTCCCCACCCATTTGCCTCAATCGATCCTCAAATTCTATCTTGCTCACAGCTTCCCCGCCCTCAGGAGGACACTGCGGCAGCGCACCTAGCGGACTCTAGTACAGACGAAATTGGTGAATTAAGGCAAAGCATGGTGAAAAGAGAGGGAGGGGTGAACCCACAACCCCCTTCTAGGCCACGGTAACTGAAGACGAGCGACACTTCCTTCGAGCGGAGGGTGTGTGCCTTGAAACTAATACGAATTTTTGACGCAGGTTATAGGTGCTGTCATCTATTGAGCACACGAATAAAATGGCAAACACGTTTATTTTATTTGCGTTGGCTGGATTGCAGTCTTGTCATCAGAAATAGCGACAGATGTCCGGGATCTCATTCTCATCCAGCCACCTCAGAATACTTAAGACAATATAAAGGACGAACTGGTAAGGGGAACATTCATTTACGAACAACGAGCTAAGCGACGACGACGACTCAGACATGAGTACATGCTCGGTGTCAGCGAAACCTCGGGGTTAACCACAAGCCCAGGTTTGCATTAGATTTTCTTCGGAAGCCATTTAAGGTAAACACTCATTTCATGACCTAAGCTACAAAGACGAACGAGTAAAAATGAATAGCCTGTTCCCTCTTTTTAACTAAGCATAAAAGGCATGTGTAATTCATTTATATGCAAACGTGCAAACGTTCTTGATAAGAGTTTTTGAGTGATTAAACTCTCTAAGGCGCGGTGGCGCGCCCAAAAATAACCTTTCACTTAAGGTAATCATAAAGTAACACTGTGGGAGACGATGGTGGAAGACGACGGGGCGGAGGTAACGTGACAGGCGGTTGGCCGAAGACACGACCTGGGGCGAGACAGAGCGTGCTGTGCCAGGCTGGGCCGGGAAGGATCGACGGAGCCAGTCTGGCTGGTCTGGCCGATGGCAATCCCCGGAGCGGTCCACCGGCGAGGTTCTGACCTGGACTGGAGGGAACGGCGATTCCTGGCCATACCGGCCTGGGTCATGACGATCCCCGAGTGGTTCAGCAGCGAGACTGGGGCTATGATAGCAATGGACAGCTAGCCTACGCAGCGCTCGCGTGGGACGGACGATCCGCAGGTTTGACATGGGCTCCGACTGCGAGCTTTGAATGACAGGCGACAACCAAGGCCGGTGGGCCCAGACTGCCGGCTCTCGAGGACGGGCAACCGGGACGTACAGTAAGCCCATTCGCTGTCTTCTCGTTGTGTTGTGTCACTCCCTGAGAGACGAGTGAAGGACAAACCTATCGGGCGGCGGTTATTATGGAGCGAGATTACCCCAATGACTACCACAAATGGCGCCCAACGTGGGGCCCGGTCTGTATGCACCTGCTTCTAGTCGTCCCTAGGGAGTCCCGGATTCGTTGGGCGGGTTGTTCACTAAGGCTAACAGTGCCCCGTTGAGACAAAGTCTGTTGGAAGTTTGGCGACTTGTCGCCAGCATTCTTGAAAAGGTGAGGGTTGGTTAAGAAAACGTTGCGGTATATTCTCACGTGGCGTACGTAAGCCACGGGGCCGCCAGTCATTTCAAGAATCCCTACCAGCTTCACCAGTTTTCACAAGGGTTGCCCACAAGCACAGTGGGTATTTATGCATCTGGATATGGGAAAATGCATGCAACAGAGTTGGCGGACTCGTGAAGCACCAAGCTGCGCTGAACAACCTGAAAGAACGTTCAATAAACGTAATTCAGACGGCCAGGATAATGGTGAGAGTTTTATCTGAGAAACTGAAAGGCTTGCATTTGTGTATTTAAACAAAAGTATGGTTGTTCGTTATCGTAAAAAACAAAAAAAAAACAAACAAGAGTGGCTGACGTGAGCGTTTTTCCTGGAATTCAGTCTTGGCAAGCGTATTGGCTGTGCAAGTCATCAACAGAAGGGACCTGTGACATATATGTGTCACGGACAGTCGGATCTGTTTATAAGAAACTAGCTTTATTAAATGGGTACAGCGAGGAAAGCCTTAGCTTAAAGTGTCGAATTCGATTCCCCAAGGCCTGCTCATTTTAAATGCAGGGACACCTAATTTATCAGAGTTTTCTTCGCGGGGTATTTAACCTACTATTTTACTTAATGATCGCTTATAATCGTTATCTGATCACCATAGGAGAACCACGAAATATTATCCTCGCGCAGGATAAAATAGCTCTGTTTGCCATGATACATGCGTACACCAAGAGTATCAGAGCTGCTACTGTCAGGCGCGGTGGCACCCCTCGCCTGAAATTGTGTGTTCCCTGCAATGCATAGCCTACCTAAACAATTTTAGTATTCTATCTCTATTTTTGTGTGTGTAAGTAAAGTTTTTTATTTATTTTAAATATAAAATATACCGCAGAGTAAAACTTCACACTGTCTCATCGTTCCTCGAATCACTAGTCTCTAATAGACCATTTGCAGTATTCCCAAGCGCCCCGGCCCGCACTAAAGGAATCATGGGAACGGTGTTCCTTCAGCTGTTCAGAAAAATTTATATTCACAAATATGAACGCTCGCCGCACGCAACACACATATTCAAGAGTCTCGCGGGGGACTGATCTGTAGTACCAACTAAAGCTTAAGGCCCATTAAACAGTAAAAAGTTGATCATGACGCGACCCCTCACTACAGAGAGGTAGCGGCACGACCACCGGCGGAGGAACTCTTGCTCGCCAAGGGAGAACCGCTGGTCGTCCAGGTAAGCGGTGAGTTCTTTTCGGATGTCCCACAACAGCGGCCACAACGCGCGGCGTCGTTGTCGCTGGGCCGTCGCGACACAACGGTTACGCCACAGCACCCACTCACATATTGCCACTAGTAGCAGCGCAAAGGCGCCCCGCGGGCAACGGCCTCGTGTGACGTAGACGTCCACCCCGAGGCCGCGAAACGAGCGCTGTATTATGCGCCATAGGTCCCTCGCCGGTACACAATCTCTCACGACGTGCGCGTTTGTTTCTATTGCACCACAATTGACGCACTGTGCGTCCCGTACCACACCCCAGCGGAAAAGCCTGTCTTTTGTTGGGAGGACACCCCAACCCTTTAACCATTCAAAGTCGCGCACGTGGTCCGGCAGCGTGGACGACGTTAGTGCCAGCCACGGGTACGGCTGCACCGCGCCCGGCGGCGGCGGGGGTTGGTCTGCCGCAACTAGGCGTTCGACAAGCCTAGACGCCGGAGCCTCGAGTATCTCCTCTCGTGACACGTGGACGCTGAGCTTGTCGAAGAGATCCGCGGTAGACTTGTAAAATGCAGGGGTCGTCTCCGCGCGGGGCCGAAGAGGACTCGGAAGAGAGTCTCCCAAGAGGCGGTTATTGGCGCCGAGGAAGTAGAGCGTGAGCGGCCGTGCTGGGTTGTCGTGGTCGTCAAGGATTGCCAGGATTGTCTTCAGGGCCAGTATGGGCGCTGCCAGCTCGATGCACGGAAAGCTCCACCCGCCTTCACCGCGGGGGAGGCATAAACGGGAGCGCCTCACGAGTTCTGTGCGGTTGTTCCAGAAGAAGGTAAACAGCGCCGAACGCACTTGGAGGATGAAGGGGCGCGGCGGGAGGGCTACGCGGGCCACATGCCACAACCTTCCGCAGAAAACCGTCTGAACAAGGTACCGCCGCACAGCCATGGGGAAGTCATAATGGCCAGCCTCAGCGGCCTTCTCGATGATCTCTTGACGCAGGTTGGCCCAGGTCTCCGGAGCCACGCCGGAGGCGTCGTACGCGACCCCAAGAATGGTAACGGACTGGGCTCGCGGCAGAGATGGCGGGCACGTGGGGGAGCCCCGATACAGAGAGATTTGCTTTTTCCAGGGTTCAACCGTGCGCCGGAGAGGCACGCGTACTCGTCGAAGAGCCGGAGGGCCTTCACCAGGCTGTCTTCGTCGCGCAGGTAGAGGGTCACGTCGTCCGCATACGCCGAGACGCGAAGCTCACCGGACCCAGGTAGAGCAAGTCCGCTTATGCTGGGGTGCCTGTCGACTCCAACCAGAAAGGGCTCTAAGCTGAGGACGAAAAGGACCGGGGACAGCGGGCACCCCTGCCGAACTCCTCGCGTTACCGGAAAGCGTGCCACTAAGGAGCCATTCAGGAACAAGTCACTCTTCAAGTCACTGTACAAGGCTGCGAACAGCTGAGCGCTCTCGGAGGAGAAGCCAAACCCGTCGAGAACACCTAGCAGATATTGGTGCTCGACGCGGTCGAACGCCTTGGCTTGGTCCAACGACACGAGAAGCCCGTTTGCCCGTCGGGAGCGTGTGAACTCCAGGATGTCACGAGTGAGAGTCGTCAAAGTATGTATGCTGCGGCCCGACACCGAACACGTCTGTCGGGGGTTCACCAGCTCCGGTAGGAAAGCTTGCAGACGCGAGGCTAGGGTCGCCGCGAGGAGCTTGTAGTCACTGTTTAACAACGTTATCGGGCGCCATGCCCCGGGGTCGGCATGGTCGCCACCCTCCTTGGGGATGAGCACGATCCGTCCCAGCCGAAAGGACGGCGGTAGGAGGAGGTCTTCAAAGTAGACCCGCACGACGGCGGTAAAGAAGTTCCCGAGAATGTGCCAGAACGTGCGGTAGAACTCCGCTGGGAGACCGTCCGGTCCTGGTGCGGAGCCGTTCTTCATCCGCTTCAAAACGTTCCACAGCTCGGTCGCGGACGGGGGCCGCCGCAGGCCCGCGTCATCCTCGGCGGAGATCTTGGGGAGGCCGCTGAGGAGAGGGTGCGAGGACACCGAATTGCGATCAACCGGCGCGTCCGACTGGGCCAGCGACCGGAAGTGGGCTGCGAAGCGACCATTGTCAAGGCGGCCGGGCGACCCCGACGCGGAGGGCGTCTGCTGTCTCTCGAAGGTTTGTAGGCTTGTGCGATGGGTGTAGCGCAGTACCTCCGGGTGGACCGACGGGCTCCCCTGAGCCTGCAAGACGGTAGCCGTGGTGGAGTCCAACCGAAGGTATCGTTCGTAGCGTCTCTGCAGCTGGTCGAGGTACGCCCTCATGAAGGGGGTCAAGGCGCCCCTCGGCGGACGATACGGATTCGGAGGATAGTGTCTTGCAGAAGCCCTCTATGCCGTTCGCGGAGGTGCCGTCCCATCAGAGTGCTGAAGCTTTGCCATTGAACTTTCAGGCGATCCCAAGACGCCGGCTCTGGGCGCACGCCCACTAGCGACTCCTTGACCAGGTTGCCCAACGTGCGGCGCGTGGTCTCGTCGTGGAGGATCCTGGAATCCAGACGCCACGGACGCGAGGAGCGTACGACCGCAGAGTCGAAGCAGAACTTGATAAGTAGCGGACGGTGATCGGAAATCTCTTCTGGGCACGACGGGAAGTCCACCGCAGTACAGGTCTGTAGCGCGGCAGATAGCGTGCGAGGCAAGTACAGCCGGTCTATGCGACTTCCCGAAGCCCCTCTGTTCCACGTCGACTGGTGGGTGGATCCATGCAGTAAGGACCATCCGTCCACGAGGTCGAAGTGCCTCACAAGCCGCCGAAGTTCACGGGCGGACCAGGTTGAGCGACCCTGACCAGGACCCCGAACGTCGGCGTTAGAGTCCAGGACGCAATTGAAGTCGCCGACCAAGAAGCACGGGCCCGCGTCGAGAAGGTGTACGTCTAGGCTGCGGAAGTAGTCGTGCTGGAAGGTCGATACAGTTGGCGCGTAAACGGTGACGAGGCGAAATTTCCGTTCACCGAAGAAAAAGTCAAAACGAACAGTCCTTCCCTCCGTATCAAAAAGATAAGTGGCGTTGCGCAGCAGACTGCGATTGCAGACAACCACGCCCACGCCCGTCGCGCGGCGCGGCGCGTAAGAAAAGAAAGCAGTCACAGAAAACCGGGCTTCGAAATCTGCAACGTCACGGAAGCGGGCAAAGTTGGTGTCTTGCAAGCACAGAAGATCGCAGTTCTGCATCCTCGCGAAGTGCATCACTTCAGTTTGCTTCGCAGGGTTTCGAAAGCCCCGCACATTCAGGGATAATATGCGAAGAGTGGCCAGAATAAAATAAAGAAAAGGGATAGGGACGCCGGGCGTGTTGATTAGAAAGTGGAGCTGTCTGACGATGCTGGAGAGGGGTCGCGACGCGGAGGGGAGGACTTTCGCGGTTTCTTGGGGCACGTGGCTCGTGGGCCCCCACTGTCAGTTGAGCGGGAACCGCTGCTCGTGAGGGGACGCTTGGAGTCTTCGTGCGGTGGTCGGCTCGAATCGGAGTCCGGTGTGTCAGTGGTGGTCGTGTCCATACTGTCGGTCGGTGTCGCTGCGGGGTTACCTGGAGCGGGGTTCTCGTCGATGACGAGGTGGTCGCTGTCGCTGGAGACCTCGCCATCACCCGACGCTGGGCTCCACGCTGCATAGGCGGTGTCGCCGACAACAACCGCGGCGGCTCGGACAGAGTCCGTCCCCTCGCCTGAAGTCGCCCCCGAGCCGGTCGGGCTCGGCTCAGGTGGGGCGGATGGGGGCGCCGACGGAGGAGGCGGGGGTGGGGCCGCGGCTGCGGCGTCAGGTGGTGACGGAGGGTCGACGGTGGAGACGGGTGGTACGGCCGGAGCCTCGGGGGTGATGGGAGAGGTCGAGTTTCCTCGGTCCAGGGCCGGGAAATCGGTAGCGTAGTTCCCGGCAACCATGGAGGAGTAACTTCTCTTGGCCGTGCAGTCCACAGTCGCGTGGGTTCCACCGCAGCGTCTGCAGTTGGCAGTGCAGTCCTCAGTGGGGTGCCCGAAGACACCGCAGCGGTCGCAGTAGCCCGTCGTACACTGTGCCCGGACGTGGCCCTCCTGCCTGCAGCGTCGGCATACGCGCTTCAGGCCGCGGTAGTCAAATGTAGCACGGTGACCGGCGACGCGCAGGAAGTTGGGCAGGGGGTTAGCCTCCTTCATTTCCATGCGGATGAAGCGGGTTCCTGTTTTCACAGTCGCCGTTCGGTGGTAGGTCGCGTAGGAGACGTCGATGACTTTGCCGTACGGGGCCAGGGCTTGGACGAGCTGGTCGTTGCGCACAAACGTCGGCAGGAAGAGGCAAGTCACATTCGTCACCTGCGGACCCGTCGGCACGATGGGGACTGACTGGTTGACGATGGAGACGCTGCCGGCCTCACGAAGCTTGAGGGCGGCGGCACGGGTGTTGACGACGACTTGGAAGTTTGTACCTCCTAGGTGCTGCGCCGAGAAGATTTCGGGCAGCCCCACAATGGCGGATACCCCATCAATGAGGTCGTCCGCCGATGCGCCTACTGGCACGACAACGTCGAAAGCGTGCGCTTTCGGCGGGGGAGAATCTTGCGTCGATGCGGTCGCCATGGCGGTCGGCGCCCTCGCCGGGGAGCTCGACGACACGTAGCCAGGGACCGCAGAAAGCAGGCCCCGGACGAGATGAAAACCAGGAAACCGGGCACTCAGGAACAGCGACGAGATGTTTCAGCTCCCTAGTGGTCGCTAATTTTCGACCAACTCCACGGTTACACAGATTTAGAGCGTAATTCGAAGTCACCCTGAACAAGCGCCTGATATAACCTAGTGACCTGTCATATCCCTTTTAAAATTGCTCGTCAACGTCAGCATTTTTGATACTGCGCATGCGATCCACCTTTCAATCTGGCTGAGCTGCAGAAATCTCTTACAATATTATCATTCTCGTGATTGTTGTTTGAGCAGGAATTGCTTAAAAAGCCGATAATTCACAACAATAAAAACCAGGATTTAGCTCAGAGTCCGCGGGGCTGTTTATGGCACTTTTTAGCGTTTCTAACTTAATATCAGCATGATAATAATGTAAGAGATTTCTGCAGCCCAACCAGGTTCAAGGTTGGACAGCATGCACAGTATCAAAAACGCTGACATTGAGGAGAAATTTTAAAAGTGATATGACAGGTCACTGGGGTATATCAGGTGCTTGTTCAGGGTGACTGCGAATTACGCTTAAGACCTGTGTAACGAAGGACAGGGTCGAATTTACCGATGACTAAGGAGCTGAAGGAACACCGTTCCCATGATTCTTTTAGCGCGTGCCGGGGCACTTGGGGGATATAGCTAATGGTCTATACGGTACCTCTTTGTATGCTGTATATCAAATGCTGCATATAGTTTCTCCTAACTTTTACTGTGTGACCGACTGCTCGAGTTGCCAATGCCCTCATCTGAATGCAAATATATAAACGATGTGTGTTAGTTTCATGATACTGCAACTCAGAGTCACTTCTCGTATAGGGCGCTGCTTGGCTTTCAGGCTTTGAAAAAGGACCCTACTTTGGGGAGTTATGTCTTCTTTCTCAATAAAATAATGCAACATGTTTTAATTATAAATGAATGACTAAATAAAGTATAACAGTCCAACCAAGTTTTTAAAAAATGAAAGTCTTTTTTATTTTTTATTTGCATCGGAACTTTTTGTTTCATTTTTCCCCCGTGTTTCCCTACATATATCACAACTAACGTATCACTGATCTTTTTAATATATATATGAAATAATAGCCATATACAATTAGAACACTGTCTGAAATGTATATGATGGCGGTTAAATTATTTCACGAGATACAGGCCTCCAAATTTTGCCATTTGTCGTTCGAGCAGGCATGTTTGGCAATTTTTAGAAAAAAGAAATATAATGTAAATAAACGTTATTAGAATATATTCAAAACAAGCTATGCCCATAGTTTCTTTATAAGAAGTATTAGAATTTTCCTAGTTTTATTGTTTAATTATTGACTTTCAAACGTGCCCCCTCCGTCAGTGCGCGTTAATGCAACTGTCGACCCTTCATGTCTTAAAACTTTTCCTGTCCCCAAAGTTTTTTTTCTGGTCAAAACTAAGTGTGGGTTAAGTGATACCAAACACTAAACAATAGAATATAAAAATGTCAGTTGATTTAATAATATAGACTAGCCATCCTTTAGTCGATCTTATCTAAAATCACCGAGCTTCAAATAATACACAAACTAAAAAACAAAAACACTTTCGAGAGTGTTTTTGCAGGAAAGGTTTGATTTAAATCCGCATAATGAAACTGATATAATGATTTAAATCACGACTTAAATTATATGAATTTTTGTTTTTCCCTTTGTCCAGAAGTCGCTTGCACCGAAGTGGAGAGTGCTTGTTTTCTCCTTGAGTGGAGATGGAACAAGCGGGTCTCACGCAACTTCGAGTTTTGAAAGTATCCGTTAAATGACCTGACTGATGAGGGTCACTTCAGATTTTCGCTCATCGCATTTCAGGAACATTGCATGAGACCTTCACAATTTTGCAGGAACCCAATAAAAGAATTGCTCACTTTGTGACGTGCGGTAATCACAGAATATACTCCTTGTAGGCGTGCTTCAGATATACAACATGTGAACTACTGCTCTTAAGGCGCTTTAGACAGCCCGCGAAAATCAGTTTCTCAACATATCGCGCTGTGATTTACGACAAAGGTGCAAGCAGGTGGGGGAAGTTTATAGTGGAAAAATCAAGGAATAACTTACCTCGTACAAACGATTGAAAACAATGTTCTGCGCAATCAATCTACGCAGCCACTTTGAAGACGATTCACGCGTGCGGCCGACAGGTGGCTTACGCCGCGCCAGGAGGCGCCGGCCCATTCGAGGTCATAGCAGACAATCTCGCAGAAGAAGCCGAATCGGCCGGCGCTCCCTTGACGCGGCGTACGCCATCTGTCGGCAGCAAGTCTCTCTATACGTGCATCGCCTACGTAGTGGCAGCGTAAATTGCCCAGAGCAGGTTTTTTTTTATCTTTCGTAATTCAATCCTTGTTTCTTTACTGTAAAGTTTCACAACCTGTTTCAACCTCTTTACTCTATAGTAAATCACAGCGCGATTAGTCGAGAAACCGATTTTTACGGGCCGTCTAATTGGCTTAACGGTGATAGTTGATATGGTATATACTTCATTATTTCTAATTTTATAGCAGAATTTGTTAAATTAGGCATGTGCTGGTTACTTAAAAAAACAAATGATTAGGACCATATTTACCGCAGTTATAATGTTACCTACTTATTTTGGATTCCAGGCCCTTATACACCACAGAATCGCTTATTTCCAACGAAGTATACTCTAAAACGTCTCCGTTAATTAAAAAACAAATTTGTTTCGCAAACGTCGCATTTTTTGCGTGTCAAATATGCTTGGTTAAAATGTTTGCTCGTTTTTGTCACGTTGCAGAGATTATTTTTACTCAATAGCCTCATTTCCTCTTCATAGTATTGATAATTCTCTGTTCTGTTACCCTTCTAGGGATTGTCTTGCGGTTAGCTGCTTTTACGTGGGGAAGGCAGGATGCGAACGTATAGGGCTGATACGTTTTTTGTATTAAACGTTACAGAACGTTTCCCAAGTGTGAAGATAGATTACCACAGCCCATCGATAGCAGACGTATTCGGGATAGTTTTCCCCGCAGCTATGCATTGCTTCACAATAAGCCATAGAGTAATCGCGACTCCAGCTAAACGGACAGCTTCTAGCGGGAAAGCAATGAACTGGCCGAAATGAATCCTTCCGCGTTTCTGCTTGTCTCTTTTGGCTTCCGGGATTGCATGTTTTCGGAGGCTTGTGCTATGACCACCAAAATAAAGCGAGGGAAATGTCGTTGCTTCTATCCAGAGAAACGAAAACGACAGCAATGACAGGATCCCAAGAAGACCAAAAAATACCATGACTCATAATAGCTGAAGGATTTACGTGCACCTTGAATTGCTTATCATGTTCTGTGGGGCGCACAGTTGACCCGGTGACTGCCGTTTTTGTATCAACGTGTTAGCTAGGTCACTCAGGACGCATCGTACGCAACCGCGTGAACCAGGCATTTTGTATTTATTAACGTTAATTAGACTATCATTTATCGTTTATAAACGTTAACCAATTTTAATTCTCGCTTCCACAAAAAATGCTAAGCCTCTGGAAGCACGCTTATGTCACACACTGCCGTAAGTTTGGAACGCAGTAAATATAAATTAAAGACGTTTTAATTTTCTGTAACGCCGAATTAGAGCGCAGCTCTTGAGGAGGAGGAGAGGAGGGTACGGAGGGCCGGTTATGCCCTCTTCCTTCCCCGCTAAATGTAGCGGGGAAAGTTTTCCGCTAAACTTAGCGGGAAGATTTCGCCCTTGTGATTTTACCTTTACACTCACCAAACTGATGTTTGGTGAGTGGCGTCACCACGAAACCCGAGCGATGTGGGTTCACCCACCCACCTACCCCTGGCTGAGCTTTGCTTTACCCGTGTCTGGGGAAAAGCGATCCTGGGTCCCTATGATACACGGCGGTACCAAGCCGGACCAAGGGACCGGAACAACGCCGTGTGCTGCGATTGGTCAGTGACGTGCTGCTGACCAACAGCAGCATACGAAATTGTCCCGGTCCCTTGGTTCTGCTTGGTCCTGCTGTGTAGCATATGGACCCTTGGGGTTGATTTGAGCCTGGAGTACGTTTGGACCCTTCGGGGCCCCACGGGCGAGGCAATATACCACTCCTGTCCCCGCTTCTCGTAGACGGGTGTCCTGACTTGGCCCGACCGGGATGATTCAGTCAGTCGCCTCTTCAACCCTCTTCTTCCTTCTTTCACTTTTCCTTACACCTTTTTCTCCTTTCTTATACACTTTCTTCCTTCCTTTTTTCACCTTCTTAGGCTCCTAAACGGAAAGGACCAACGATGAGTGGAAACAGGTCCTGTCTCTCCAGCCACACCCGGATATCGTGCTTCGGCAGCACTGGCAGTGTAATTTTGTCAGGTAAGCCATTCTTGCTATGGTACATTTTCTACTCCCTTGTTGGTCTCAGCTGTCGGTGATGCACCCAGGCACCGAATTTTCCTTCCATAATTTATGGGTCCCAAACTACAACTCCCCGATCGGCCTCTGAAATAAGGTCGCACCGAAGTCCTTGAATTTTCCACCATATGTCCCGCGATTTTTCGAAATTTTCAAAGTTTCTGGCTCTGCATCCCCAAGGAAAAAAGCCACTTGCTAATATTTCCCCTTTTTGGTGCTCAAAGTGCTGGAAGCAGGCACATAGCCAGGGGGGGGGGGGGCCCGGAAATCTTTCACTCTGCTGGGACCTCCTTTCCCCCTACCCTCATACAGCATTTTGTCATGGGCGCCCCTTCTCCCCCAAAAAACAAAATCCTGGCTACGTTCCTGGCTGGAAGGTGTTGTTGGTGGAAGCTTCAGCACCAAACGGACGGCATCGGGCGACCTTCTTGTTGAAATAGATACAAAGAAACAAAGTAAGTCACTACTTGCCCCGAACTCCGTCTAAACCTACTAGGTTAGTGTGACCACTCACCGAAAGTTAAATACTGTCCAAGGTGTCATCTTTGAATAGGACTTGCTCGATTCAACAGATACAAAGCTAGTTGAGGGTATTTGTCGGCAGGGACTTGTCGCAGCGCGACGCATAACCATCTGTCGCAATGGCGTGGAGCGCGAAACAAGGCATTTTATTTTGACCTTCGACTCCACGACTCTTACAACTACTGTAAAGGCAGGCTACATTCAGTGCAGTGCCCGGCCCTATGTGCTGAACCCTCATTGCTGCTTTAAGTGCCAAAGGTTATGGCATGGGTAGCGGAACTGTCGAGGTAGCGACACCTACGCCAAGTGCTCTAGTAGCGAGGATGTTGCTGATGTTTGCGAGAACGAAGCTCAATGCGACAACTGTAACGGTAAGCATCCAACATTCTCCCGATCTTGCTCTTTATCGAAACAAGAAAAACAAATCATCACCTTGAAGGTTGCTGAAAACAGTTCTTACCTTGATTCAGAGAAGCGCCTGGCCTTTGTTTTAAAGGCTCTTATGTCCAAGCCGTACGCAGGGGACCGGTAAGGCCAATGGTTTTGACTAGAACACAGACGTATCTAGATGATCTGCCTGTCCCGTCGCGGTCTCCTCTTTCTCGGGAGCGGTGCCAGGGGCACCGCTTTCGAATCGCAAGGTGGATGCTGTCTCGTCAGCATCCACACCGGAGCAGGGGAAGGCAACCCCTGCTCCACCTGGCACTTCAACCCCTCGGGCCGAGGTCAACCTCCTCGCACCTCTGGTCCCCAGAGAAAGCCCGGGGAGCCGCCGAAGCAGTCGACCTCCAAGCGTCAGCTGCCGGCGGCAACAGACGAGCCCATGGATGAAAGTGTGCTCCCTGTCTGTCGCAAGTGACCACACTTGGGGGCGGAAAGATCCTCCTAAAAAAAGGTCACCCCACGTATAAATATAAATTTTAAACTTTAATAAACCTTAATTTTAGGTCACTTTACATAGTATATATATTTTTTTTTCTAAATGGTAAATAAGTATAGTATCATGCCGTGGAATAGCGCAGCCCTTTTTTCTAATATTGATCACATCAATTTGTTTCTCGATGAGCTTCGACCTAGTGGTCTTTTGCCTGGAGGAGACACATCTCAGGGACACACAAAATCTTTTATGCCGCTATCAAGTTCTTAGAGAGAATCGCGCATCTTCTCGCAACTGGTCTGGAGGAGTGGCTGTAGTTCTGCAGAGCGGTGTTGCCTGTGCTCCATTTTCTCTCACGACCTCACTAGTGGTAGTGGTAGTTCGTATTCTTCTGGACCGCCTTATTACACTGGTTTCAATCTAACTGCCACTAAATATTTCATTGCATTCACATGACCTTCATGTACTGGTTAACCAGCAACTTTTTTTATTTTCAGAAATTAATAATGAGCATTACCTCATTCAGGGCAGTACCCGATAAGACTTCCGTGGCGGAGTAATTGAACGTTTCTGCTATCATCTGGCCTTTGCCTTTTAAATGGAACTGACCCGACTTCTTTTAGTGCATCTTTTAATACTTGCACCTACATCACTTTGTCTTTCTCATCACCGTCTTTACTTCGATGCTTTTCATGGGAGGTTTTAGATAATCCCTTTAGAAGTGACCATTTCCTTGTGATTTTAGAAAGGATGATAGTACTGCCGTCACTTTAAACCGGAATCGCCAAGTGGAAATTGGACAAGGTAGACTGGGCTCTTTTTTAGTTGCAAGCGGAACGCGATTCTACCAAACTTTTAGCTATGTCCCCTGTGAATGCAACGTTTTACATTACAGACCGAATCATAAAATCAGCATATATTTACGGTCCGCAAACATCTGGAGATATTCTGAAGCGGATGGTGTGAATAATAAAGTTTCCTCTCTCTCCGAAGTGGTGCAAACCTTGGTAAACCAAGGACTGTATCTCCATACTTAAGTTTCAGAACAACTCCTGGGGCACTTTTGGCCTCTACCCAAGATACAGTTTAAAAAAAGTCAGGCAAAGTTTTGTTGGACAAGGAAGCAGGCCAGAAGGAGCACGTTGATAAAGTATGTTTTCTAGGTGAACAGCTTTGTTACTTCAAAAGTGGTGTGGGACCAAGTGACAAAGATTTGGGGCAAGTATCTTTATTTTAGGACACCTCTTTTACCCTCACCTGTGACAATATTGAAGGTCCAGGAAAACTTTCTTGTAGAAGTTTGTTTCAATAAGTTTCTAATTTATCTAATTACGCTGCCACAGGAAAAAATTTAATTCAGGGTTTTAGCAGAAAAACAGCCCATTTCAATGCCTGGATCGGATGCTCTAGAATGCAACCAGCCTTTCTCATTGTGTGACCTTGAGGTAACCCTTGCAAAAAAGAAGGTGTTGCGCCCAGACCTGAAAGAATGTACTGTGAAATGTTGTGGCACCTGTCCCAGGAATCTCTCGGTCATCTGTTGACTTTTTGGACCATTTGTGGGGAGCTTCTGTTTTTTTTTTTTGCAGTGCTGGAAACGGGAGCATATACGTTTCTCCGGGAAACCCAGTAAAGACTCTTTACTGCCTAAGAGTTCTCGTCCCATTGCGATGACCAGTCGTCTCGGGAAAACTTATGAGGCTGAGAAACAGGTGACTAGTGCACTTTCTGGAGGCTGAAAGAGTTTTAGATACCAATCAGCGTGGATTTTGAATGGGTCATTCAACTTTGAATAATCTTGTTCGCCTAGAAACTTCCATACGGAAAGCTTTTGTATACCGACAGGACTGTGTATCGGTATGGGATTCCTCAGAACGTGTAAAATGTATGGCATCCGTGGCCGAATGTTGCGTTGCATCAAGATTTTCTTACTAATTGAACTTAACAAGTTAGGTTTGGCTCCACACTCGCTGATGTTTCTCTCTAGAAAAATGGGGTCCCCCAAGAAAGTGCGTTTAGTGTAACTCTATTTGCTGGAAAGATGAACAGCCTGGCTGCAGTAATACCACCATCTGTCCCCTATTCGGTATATCTAGACGATGTGCAGATTTTCTTTTATTCTTGCAACCTCTCAAGTTGCGAGCGGCCACTGCAAGTCTCGATAAATGAAATGAGTAAATGGGCCGATGAAAGTGGGTTTAAATTTTCTCCTGAAAACATAGTTTGGTTGTTCTTCTCACTGCGTCGTGGTCTGTCACGTGAGCCTAGTTTACAACGCAAGAGTACTCCTGTACCTTCAAAGCAAGAGCACATATTTTTAGGGGCTGTTTTTGACAAGAAACTTACCTTTTGGCTCTCGTCAAGGAACTGAAGCAGAAGTGCCTGTACTCATCTAATATACTTAAAGTACTTTCCACATGCCCTGGGGATCTGACAGGGGCTGTTTCATTCGATTGTAAAATGCCCCGGTTTGTTTCCGTATGGACTATGGTGCAATTGTGTACGGATCAGCACGGGAATCTGTCTTGAGAATGTTAGATAATGTTTATCATCTTGGCCTTCAACTTGTTACAGGAGGTTTTCGGATTTCGCTTGTAATGAGCTTGTACGCAGATACTCATCAAAGTTTTTTTAGGAAAGAGGTGAAAATATCTTAGCATGTGTGGTGTGAACTCAAAGTTAAATCTGACCCAGCATATCCCGTCATTAGCTGTGTAGAGACATCTTGTTTCTTATGACTTTGTGAAAATAAGCCAGGTTTTGTGCGACCGTTAAGCTTTCGGCTTCAAAGTATTTCAACTTTCCTACAGCTTACAGTCCCTGAAAATAACTTGATTACAAGGGTCGAGAGCATTCCTCCCTGGAGTGCAGTAAAATTTGAGTGTGACTGATCACTGTCAAATTTTTATAAGAAATCAGTCAATCATCTTGTGAAACAGCAGGAGTTTTTAGCGTTGATGGAGTAATATCAGGATTTCCCACAATTATATACCGATGGTGTCAAAACCTCGCCCTACGTAGGTTCTGCAGTTTTTTTAGCACAGTACAATATCGATAGCATTGCAAGTATTTTTACATTTGTGCTTTATGGTAGAATATGACCCTTGAACATATCTTAAATAATCATATGATGAATGCTATTTTGTTTGTTGATTCTCAGAGCGTCCTCCTCTCGGTTTGCTCTGTCACTGCTCAATGCACCGGCTTACTCAACAAGTGCGTGTACAGATGCACCATGCTGTCCTACTTGGACTTGATAATAAACTTTGCTGAAAACCAAACCATCCAGGTATTATCGGTAATGAAGGGGCAGATAAGCTAGCCGCCTCACTCAAGGATAACATTAAAACATCCCTTGGCTTACGGCAGTGGTTCTCAACCATTGACGTTTCGCGGACCCCTTGTGGATCGCCGAAGATGATGGGGGACCCCGTTCATGGTGAGGGAAAAAGAAAGGCATAGGTTAATTATTATAATTTAATAAATCGATAGCAGTAACCACCAGACTTCTATCATTGACATACAGTGGAGAAAACGCACTCGAAAGTTCGAAAGTTTCTTCTCAATCTAGAAAAATTCAGCTTTTACTGCCGGTCTTCACTAATGAGGCAGGGCTTCGCGGACCCCTAGAGTGCTTCGAGGACCCTAAAAGGTCAGCGGACTCCCATTTGAGAACCACTATCTTGAGGCATGAAGATTTTAAACCAACTTTAAAAGAGCAATTAATAAGGTTTGGCAGTCAGATTGGGTTAGGGAAGTAGACAATAAACCTCAAGCTCTCAAACCTTGTTTAGGGGTGTGGGAGAGTTCCCATCGCAAGAACCGTTTCCATAAAGTTTTCATATCCCGATTAAAGATTGGCCACCCGCACTTGACACATGTGTTTGATTTGTGGTGAAGATGCTCAACAGTGTGTGTGTTGCGGCAAAGTAGTGACTGTATTGCGCATTTTGTGGCACTGCAGGTACCTACATCAACAACGAGGGGCGCGTTTTCAAGATATTTTAGGCACCATCTTCAGTTTCACCCTGCCTTCCTTTTTGTTCTCTTTTTTTCTCTGCCCCCCTACGCAGATAACATCCGCGTAGGGGTGCCGAGATAAACGCATGATGCCTGACAGAGCTTCTGCCGCCCCCCTCCCCCCGCCCCTACAGTTGAACAGTACAAACAAGGAACAATAAATAACGTCATGCAAAAAACATGCTCCAAAAATAAATCAAAATAAGGCATATCAATATGAAGCATCGATTACATGAATAAAATGGAGTGCCTTTTATAAACGAGTGAAGAAAAAAGAATACAATATGCACCAAAAATCAAACCATTTTGTTTCGCCTCTGATGTATAGTAAGACAGCAATTGCTTCATCATCATTTTCATCATCATGCAATCCAATAGATTTCAGCAGAAAAATATATTTGGTTAAAGGATCAACCTCTGGTCCCCTTTAGGCATGTTTTAGAATTTCTTAAAGTAACTGCTATATACACCGGTTGCAGATAGTTTAAAGTGTAGGATATTATGGCGAGCTTGGTTTTCAAATCCCTAGTCATCATTATTTTTATTTATACCCAGAACTCATGTGCACATGTTATACCCGACTGGTGTTTCATACTCTTATTACATCATCATCTTCTATACCTCTGTTCCTCAATCATTGTTTTCGAAATAGTTTATGCACTTAGCACATTTCACCCTGGTAGATCTCGCGCCATAATACTCTATTTATTCCGATTGGTAGGTGGATTCGCGAATGCATAAAGACTAGAAAACGCACGAACATCACTGCATATGCTAGAATGGCTCGTTCACATTTGCGAAATACGCACTCACCGCCGGCTGGATTCGCTCGCCGAGAAAAGATCGGGCCGTTCAGATTTGTTGCCGTCTGCGGTGTGCGCGGGGCAAGCGTCTCGCAGTTTTTAGAACAGACGAGAGCTGACGAGAGCTCCCAAACCCCCACCTTGCCCGCGCGCGTCTCGTCGTTATCTCGTCGTTATCGTCGCCAGCTCGTCAGCGGAGATCTGACGTCAGCAAGCGCCACTTCCCTCGTGCGTTCTGATTGGCTTGCAGCGAGAGAAAACTTTTTTCCGGCGTTCAAAATTGGCCCCAGAGCCATCTTGCTCTCCGCCGGAAATTCTGCCTGCTTTCGTTGCCGGGCGTCAGAATTCTGCCGGATCCGGCAGCCGGTTCCAAAGTGTGAAGGAGGCAGAAGTGTGAGATCACATAAAATTCGCTGAGACGAATCGGTTGAGTCCTTGATAGCACGCGCTCAAAAAGATAACGAGCCGTAAGACATTGCACTTCCGGCATTGCTTCATTGTACTAATTGGCCCGTAGCATCGACGGCGCTCTGACAAGTGGTGAAACAAAATGTAATGGATGACGCAAGCTACTGGTGCCACGCGTCCGGGATTTTCACGCAAAGACGCAACGGCGCGGAACTAAAGTTCTTGTATAGGCTCCCTACGGGAGCCAGAGTTACGCGTTCATCCCCTATGCGCCGTCTTTCCTGCACGGCATGTTAAGGCTGCTCCTCACGTGACTGAATTTGGCGAATAGCGGCGCCACACGTTCCATGCGCGCGGCGCGCTCAAAAGCAAGGGAACTCACGCCGGGGCGCGCGCCACGTCTACTTTCCTGCACGGCATTTGAGTCTGCTCCCCACGTGATCTGATCTCGGTGAATCGCGGCACAGCGGCACGTGGAAAACAGACGCGCAACTCTGGCTCCCGTGGGCAGCCTATACAGGAACTCAAAGCGGGACTAGGAGCTCGCGACATCTATCGTCCAACACACTCTTTACAAACAAGCCCGCGTTTGCCCACGCCGGGTGTGGGCACTGCAGAAAGCAGATTCGGCCACAAAAAGGAGATTCGCCCGAGGCGAAGCATCTGCGCATGCGCAGTGCCGGCAGCAGCGCCACCGCAGCGGCGTGACGTTGTTGTTGTTGTTAGAACGTTCCTTGTTGCCCTGTTTTATATGTATATATATATATACTATACGCACATATAATGCACCATTGTCATCTGCATCGGTGCGGGCCATCAGAGAGTTCAGTTGGTCTATACATACTTCATTACAAGTCACTTGTGTTTACGTATGTTGTCAAGAAAGGACGGTGCCTCTAAATTAAGTCCTCAATAAGTATTTTTAATCTTTTGCTTTCGGTATAGTACTGGGTTGAAATTTTCTCATCCTGCCCTCACCATTGGGGCAAGCTTCCGGTGTCTGACTCAGTACAAAGCGCTGTTTATTAATTTGCAGCCCAAAACCCTCGAACGTTTTCACAGGTGGAGCCATTGCATCTGAAATATTGCTTGTTAGATTATATTGCAAAGTGTATATACCGATCATATACGTATTTTATATTCCTAATATGCGTCTATTTATGCAGGCAAACGAGGAGAAGGCAAGGTGTACAAGATATATGACAGGGTCGAAACCTGCATCAATGACGATAACCTTCTGCCTATGCTTTGCCCTGATGGGTGCGGGATGATTTCAACCAAGTTGAACCTATCGCCGTAGGTCGGATGCAAATGGGCACTGCGTCACACTTAAGCCTTTTGATTCGTACGTATGTCAGTCTCTAGTAATCATTTTATTTCTTAATTTTAACATTTCTTGTTTCGCACACTTCATTTATTCCAAATGTTGTTTTCAAGAAATTAACACACCACTATCCTCCTTGTAATAAAATAACATTCAAACCTTCTTGCCAAAATATTGTTGTCAATGAGGCGTGATATTGCTCGCCCTGCACTTCGGCTATGCTTGGGAACCGTGATTTTTGTTCGTAGTAGACCGCGGGACCGTGCTATGCACGCACCTTGCTCGTGTGGAATGTAGCACTGAAGAGAAAACGTTTCCGATTTTCAATTAGACTCTCTCAATCTCAGCACACAAACTAGCCAATTTCGGTGCATTAGAAACAGGGATTAATATTCAAAAGCAACCAACGTACGTCACGCTAGAATACAACAACAACAACAAAATAATACATTGCCTGTGTATTTACGTTTTTTTACATGCCACTCGTTAAATCAATGTTTGATACCATGAGTAATAAATTCCACGGTTAAAAAAAAACATTTTAACCAAAAGATAATTTTCACAATTTCACACTGACATGCACAGTGTACGCGCTGCAACAGCGCAGAGTTCGTTTTTAGGCCCAAACGTTCTATTTTGGTCTAGTCAAAAGCTAATATTAGTATGGGCTATTTCCTACATATGTGGAGAGTAGTATAGCATACTGAAACTAAAAATAATTTAAACCGATTTGTGCGGACATTGCCAGCGGTACATAGAGCGGCTTCAGCTTTATTTTGTACAGAATGCATTTCCTGCAAGCAAAAGTGGATCGCACGTGTCAATGTGACAAATAGGTAACCGTAATTTTTCAACCTGGAGACCTTACAAGCTAACACCAAGTAATGTAGGTCACCTTTGTTTTAAACTTCATGTTGCACGATTGCACACTTCAAAGTGATTTGGCACTTTTCGCGCAGCGTTGATGCTTAGTACGGAGTAAAATAAATAAATAAATATGGATATGGCCATCTCTACTGAGACTCGCTTCAAATCTAGTTTGATGCGTTTCCTGGAGGCAAAACTGGAACGCACGTGTCAATGTCGTAAGTAGGTAACCGCAATTTTATGACCTCGTGACCTCATACTGCAAGGTTGATTGATAGAGGTCCTATTTATAGCCGCCCATAGGTAGCACGGCTACACAGTCGCAAGTGATTTGGCAGTCCCTGTGGTCATTTTCGCGCAGCTTTGAAATCAACGTGGAGCGACAGTCCAGTTTTATCGCAGGAGATCCTGGGCTGAAGAACAGATATCCGAGAATACCAAAGTTACTCTCTCACTATTTTCTTCAGCAATACTTTGTACAAGACTGCCCCACTCCAGGAAGTTGTAAGTTTATTGGAGGGGTAGGGCAACATAACATGGGGACAGGAGTGCAATATTTGTTCAGTTATCGTTTATTGATAGCCACCCTATATTATGGCCCATATCTTGCGTGGTTAGCTTCTACTTGTTAAGTAAACGGGCTGCAAGCACGAACAATTATCATTTGTTGAAGAAAAAAAATGTATCGCGGATTACCCTACAATTGTGTTGTTACGTAAAACGTCCGTTCGTGGTTTAGCTTTAGTAATCTCCAGGCATTCCTTCCCGAGCTGTGTCTCCAGGCGTCTCCGGTCCTCTCCACCCCATTAACTCCACCCCATTGACGCCCCCCCCCCCACCCCCACTCCTGTACACTCCAATGACTCGTTTCCACCCCGTTGACCCATTGACTTATTAACTCGTTGAATTTCCCCGTCGTGTCGGCCTGTGTCCATAGAGTATGGGGAATAACAGGTTGCGGCCGGTCACGTGTCACTTCTCCCGCCAAATATAGCGAGAAATCTGAATTTGTGTGCAGGTCACGTGACATCAAGGCATAGGACGTCATCTTTTCACCACTAAATTTACAGGAGAAATTCGCGGCCGGTCACGTGTCAATTTTCCCGTTAATTGTAGCGGAAAACTGAATTTGTGTATAGGTCTCATTACATCAAGCCATGTGACGTCATCATCCCCGTTAAAATTAGTGGGGAAATTCGCGATTACGCTTTTTGTGGCATCACTTCACCTGATAACCTAGCCTATAAGTGTTTCACGTTAAAATACAAGATCTGTGTTTATGGCGAAGGTAGATTTTTACTTAAATGCAATAGTGAGTAAATGAAGTAGAAGGGGAGCACGTTAGTTGCAATTACACGTTACTAAAGGTATAGACACTAGGACCGACAAAACGACAGATCCCAAGTTTTAACATATCAAGTATTGAAATTTTAAACATCAGTCGTTCAGCCCGTCCTTGGGTTTATACTTTTACAAATGACTGAAGTTAATTAACTCGTAAAATTTAATTTTAACATTCTGTCGAATAAATTGGACATCCGCACAGGTATTTTCATGAGGAAAAAGTTTTTTTTCTCTATAAACGTGTTGCATTTCTCATTGTAGTGCACACATCGTCAACATGCACTTTAGGGCAGCAGCGGCCACCGCAGGGGCAGTAGCGGCAACCCACAGGGCAATACTGTGATGGAAAGAGCATGTGTCTTGGAGAGCAAAAATCAACGCCCTGCACTTTGTTGCTTTTAGAATGTTATTGAACTCAATACCGTTTATAAAGCAAGGCTTGAAAAAAAGTTATAGGGTAAAGGTTCCTTATAGGACACGTTTCTAGACTGCAAAAAGTGAAAGTGTACTGTAACAATAACAACAAAAAAACGAGAAAAAAAAACGCCTTTTCATTGTTTGGAGAACAGCTAAAATTTGCATGCGAAGGCCCTATTCAGTGCTAGATCTTCAAACTGTGGTAACACGATATATATCCTGCTCGTAAACCCCAGCACCCGTAGCAGAGCGCGTAGGATAAACTATAGTTCGTAGAGAAAGAATGAAAACACTGAAATGGACGATTGCAGGCACTCATACTTCTTTCAACGAGCGACGATATTTATGTGATGTCCATCGCACAACGAAAACCGCTATGGTCACAGAAGAATTGAAGGAAGACGAAAGTATTATAAAAAGGTAAAGATAAAGATAACTCTATTTTACTGCCTTAAAAATAATAAAATTTAAGGAGGCTTTTTTATGGTAACTCTGGCGCTAGGAATTCCAGCTCTTTTGTCGATAACGACAACAAAGGTTTTGAAACATTGTCTATGGCATTATTGACCTTAAATGCTTTAATTATTTATTTCCCATACTTGTCGTGTGTGAACCACCAAGCACCGTAGTGTTTTCATGGCTAGGGGTGCAATCATGGCAAGTGCGGGCGTGCACAACAATTGGATGGTAAGGGTAAGATGACGCCTTGTTGATTCCTAGAAAGTGTTCCTATTGCGAACGTTCAGGCATCGTCCTGTCTAGCCGATGTATTGGCTGCCACAACTCAGAGGAGTAGAATAAATTCGCTTTTCTTGGCATCTAACATATTTGTTCGAGTGTTTGATGGTGTATTCTGGTGGACGACTTTCGTTATTCACCCTTTTGGAACATTTGTTTTAACTTCATTCTACATGTGAAGACCACCTTCGTGTCGAACCGAGCTGCCGGACTCTTCAGGTGGTGGGAAGTGCTATGCACGTATGGAATGCAGGCCGGGCGTGTGTGTCTGTGTCCTTTGTTGTTAGATGAAGGACGGTTGGGGGCTGTAATGAGACGCTGAAGGGTAGTACGGAGGAGGTCTGTTGGGTACCCGGCTTGGAGCAGACGGTCATGTTGATCCTCTACATTCCTCGTCCATTTGAGTGTTTGTACTCTTCCTGTATGAACCATGGTGAACCCCACAGGGCTATGAGTGCAATATGTACAGACTAAGTCTTCAATCTAGTCGAGTCAGGCAAGTATTCATTTCAAAACATATCCAGTTTAGAGTATACGGAAATAAACAGCGCGCAAAAATACAGACAAGGACAAAGGGAAGGTGTGAACGACACAAGCGCTGGATTCACAACTAAACATTTATTGGAAAAAACCCAAGGAAGTAAACCGCACTATCGCTTCAGCACGTTTCAAGATAAGCAATTTCTTTTTTGTGTAGGAAAACTGATGTTTGGCTGACAAATGCATCATGTCCCTCTTTCGTTTTTGCATACACTTCCAATAATTCTCTGGTGGTTTTATCTGTGTCCCTCCCGATGACGGTGAGGTTGTTTAACTTGGGCTGGCATTTGCAAGCAGCACAATGCAGAGGCAAGGTTCCCCCAGCGGTCGACCGGAGTGACCTGTCATGTTCATGGGCTCTGTCATTAATACATCGACCAGTTTGGCCGATGTACACTCTTCTGCAACTTTGTGGGGTTCTATATACCAGACCAACCATACAATCAACATAATTGTTCCTGTGCTTTACGGCACATTAGCTCTTGCCCCCAGCCTTTTCAGCAATTCTAGGGTAAAGTTGAGCCAACTTTTGAGGTGCCGAAAACATAACGGGAACGTCAAACCATCCGGCTACCTTTGTGAATAATTGTGTGGTTGGTAAGGTATATAAGATCCCACTAAGTACAGATGAGAGTACAGTCAGCACGGAATGAAACCCGAACACCGGAACGCGAGGCCATCGATACAGGCTGCTCCACCTAAAGGGCCCCTGAGAACTAATGAAACCGCACCTGGGTGCGAGGGTGCGCGTCCTACTAAGATGTCCTCAACCCTCGCGTGGGGCGTCTGGGACGTCCGCGTTTCGCCGGTGGCGCGCTGTAAGCGCCGTCACTCGGGGTGCTTTTCTGTGGCCGCACTGTCGCCCTGTCGACAACGGGCGGCCGCTTAACCTGGCTATAGCTCTTTGCGACATGCCCTGCTCAGACAGGGTGATGAATTTATTCCGCTCCGGAATTGATACGCCCGGCATATCGGTGGCTACCAAAGAGAGCGTCAGCAAGCGATTCCTCGCTCTTTAAGAATCAACTGATAGCCTCGCACGAAAACATGCGCATTGCTCATAAAACCCGAGTCATCCGCGTCAGTCTGTTGCAGCATTTTGTTTCCTTTTTTCATAAAGAGTATGGTCGTGCGAAGAAACGAATTTTATTTCGAGTTTATGACGTTTCACTATTTCTCAGAAACCGCGCGTTGCACGTTGTTCACCGCAGCGTGGTTCCTGTGACACGTCATCAAGCCCTACGGGTCTTCCGTGCACGAAATGTCTCAACTTTCATTTCGCCCTTGCGATGCAGAAAGCGATAATGAATGACAGCCCTGAAGAGATATCGCTGGGAATCCAATACACAAAGCGAGTGACAGTGCTTTTTGTATCGGATGTGACGGCGCTTACAGCGCGCCACCGGCGAAACGCAAAACTCCCAGACGCGCCGCGCGAGGGTCGAGCTCATCTTAGTAGGACCCGCACCCTCGCACCCCAGCGCATTTTTATTAGTTCTCAGGGGCCCTCCAGGTGGAGCAGCCTGTATCAACGGCCACGCGTTCCGGCGTTCGGGTTTCATTTCGTGCTGACTGTACATCGGCCAAACTGACCGATGTATTAATGACAGAGCCCGTGAACATGACTGGTCACTCCTGTCGACCGCTAGGGGTCACTTGACTCTGCATTGTGCTGCTTGTAAATGCCCGCCCAAATTCAACATCACCATCATCGGGAGGGGCACAAATAAAACCACCAGAGAATTACTTGAAGCGAGGACCATGGTTCATGTGTAAGCCACACATCGTTTTTTCTATACAAAAAAGAAGTTGCATACCGTGACACGTGCTGAAGCCATAGTGGGGTTTACTTCGTTGGTGCTTCTATCAATATAATAATAATAATAATAATAATAATAATAATAATAATAATAATAATAATAATAATAATAATAATAATAATAATAATAATAATAATGTTTTATTTTTCTTTAGTGCCCACAAACAGCTGTAAAGCCTTTTGTGTGGTGCACTGTCATTTCGTGTTTACATCGATACTATTTAAAATACAAGCATGCATAAACTTACACACATTTGTATGGACAATATTAGTTTGCAGAGCCAATACAAGCCTACACTAACTCTTTGTTGGACAAAATATACTTTTTCAAGGCCGACTTGAAGCTAACAAAATCAAGAAAAATATCAACGTCACAAACGCATATAATATTATAGGCAGACTGCATCCGACACAATGGCGATGATTCACAAATTCCAGTGGGATAAAATGTTGAAAAATGGCGACTAGCTCTGAATGGCACATGAAAGTCTATATTCATAAGTAAATTTTCAGTGTTAACAGTACCATGCACTACCTTATGAAGAAAATGAATGTCTCTAACAGCCCTCCTCGTTGATAGCCTTTCAAGGTTAATTAATGACAGCAACAAATCGTAACTAAAAAACAGTTTCCGACCAATGTATCGGTCATAAATAATTCGCATAAATTTCTTCTGCACACGCTCAATGATTTCAACTTGTGTTAAAGATAGTGAATTCCTACTAACTGAACCAAATTCAGGTCCTGAGCGTACAAGGCTACAGAACAGACGTACTATAGATAATGGTGAAGTGAAAGAACTAGATAAACGAGTGATCATTCCCAACTTTCTTATCGCTGATCCAATAATCTTAGAAACGTGCGCAGTGAATGATAGAGTACTATCGATATAGACACCAAGGTCTCTTACCAGAGATACATGATCTATCACATTTCCCTCAAGCACATAAGGGTAAAAGAAAACGTCCCGCTTTCTATATAAAGAAATCACTTTAGGTTTTTCCGGATTTAGCGACAAAGATTTTTCTACACCACTCAGAAATTTCACAAATATCAGTTTGCAATAAAGTACTATCAGTATGGTCTTTAACATTTAAAAAGAGTTTTATGTCGTCAGCGAAAAGGAGGACGTTTGAGTGATTAACGCATGATACCATATCGTTTATAAACAAAATAAACAACAGTAGTCCCAGGTTCGAACCTTGGGGTACACCGGAAGCTGATGTAAAACACTTCGAAATAGAGTTGCCAACACGAACAGTATTACTGCGTAAACTCAAGTAACTCCTGAACCATTCACAAAGCTTTGGGCACAAGACACAAAAAGAAAGTTTCCAGAGGAGTAAAGTATGATCTACACGGTCAAAGGCCTTCGACATGTCGACATAAACGTTTAGTTGCGAGTCAAGCGCTTGTGTCGTTCGCATCTTTCCTTCGTCCTTGTCTGTATTTTTGCGCGCTGTTTATTTACGATTACAATGAACCAACTCGCCTACATCACGATTCTAATCCGGTTTAGAGCATCTAAATTCCAGCACCGATGACATCGCTACTAAGCAATGATGCCTGAAAATCAAGTAAATAAAATAATAATTGATTATTTATTTGCAGGGTTTCAGAATATAGTATATATTTACGGCAGAAAACGCACTTGAGACGGTTGTTGGAGTTTTTAAAACATATTATTCGTAAAGTTCGTCTACGTTTCGGCGTGAGACAGACCTTTTTCGAGACTGGTTACATTTGACGAAATACTGACACGCCTTGGTTGCATCACGTGGCACAGGACGTCAAGGGATTATGCTATTACTAAACACCTGGCTCCTTCAAGAGCCCCACGATACACTCGACACAGTTATCGCCACAAAAGCCAATTATTTGGGGCCTAACCGGAAGGATAAGCCACCAGCGTAAACCTGCCCAAAAAGGGGGAAAACAAATTATGTATCGAGGTGCGGAGAACGGTGTGAATAAAGACGACGATGACGGCGCTCGGTCAGTCCGAGCCGAGGCTGATAGCCAGCCATACATCACTTCGCATTCGGTCTCTTAATTATGATGAGGTAGGTTCACCGACCAACAACGAAGAGAACGCGCCGAAGAGCTTCATCAAGTGAGGATTCAACGCCCTAACGAGAGCGACGTTAGCTTTGTTGAAGATGTTCCTCGTCTCAGCAACTGCGCCTAACCTCATGCACCCGAAGCAAAGAAGCTGAGAATACTGATTCTCGGTGTCAAGGAGAGCATCTTGAGAGGCCTTGCGCGATGTCCACCTACCACCGTCGAAAGGTTTGTGACTGAGGCGACGAACATAGAACAAGCCCTGGAAGCACGAGCCTCCCAGTCCCACTACCATCGACTTCCTGGTGTCGCTGCACCCACGCCGTCCAGCTGCGCAATCAGCTCCAATATCCCGGGCATCTGCGAAATCATTCGGTGTACCTTCCGTGAAGAACTGAAGAAGCCGGTACCTGCCGCCGAACGTCTAGATTCGCGCTCGATCGCCGAGATTGTTCGAAAGGAGGTCCAGCAAGCGCTCCAGCAGAATATTCATTAGCCGCGTTTGCATAAATGCCACTTAGTCGCGTCGAATCCTGTTGTCGCATTCAACGCGGTCATGTACACGGCATAATGCGCAAAGGGAGCGGATCGTATTCAAGTTGCTAGACAGACGTGGATCGAGACGGCGCGAATACGCATTCATTAAACCCATATAAAGGGAGGTCGCATCACATTTTGGAACAAGGAGGATTATGGGAAGGCGCTCGCTGCAGGAGCGAGTGAACAGCTGAGAACATGGCGGCGGCCAACCTTGTCGGCGGCAGCGGATAGCGGTCCTGTATCGGCCCCAGTTTTCTTCCGGAAAAGAAAACGCGAGCTTTTATTGCCAACATAAGTGAGCTGAATATAGCTGAGCTGCTCGGTGAGGGCGGCCTACGTCCGAGCCTTGCGAGATACGACTTGCGCGTCCCAGGCAGTCTCTAGAGGCTTCCGCGCAAGCGCGAACGACGCCAAGAGCTCCGAGCACTGCATGGTGTAGCGTAGAACGGTAGAACGAGCAGCTCCCACCTTGGTGCCATTCCTGGCTGCGTCGGAGCCAATCGGCCTCGAAGTCCGGCCGCGGATGGCAAGGTTTGTCGAGGCGAAGCGCGGTGGCGTCCTCAGCGCGTTTGGAAACGATATCGCTAGCCACCAGGCCGTCCGTACGCACGTCGCTTCTGATCCAGAGTGTCCCAGCGGCCCGACCCGAAGCCTAAAACGCTTGGGCTTTGATGTTTCTTCCGTATCGTAACGTTTTGCACAGCAGCGAAGGCAGCGCGCACGATCTTTGCGCTCGTCGAAAGCGTCGAAAGGCCTTCACGTGCGATGCAGCGGAAAATGTGGTCACGTGGTGCGGCCGGTGCCAGAAACGCAGGTTTAACTTTGAGCTTTGACACGGCGTGGCGCCACCTTCTCGTATGGCTTCGTGCTCATTCATGTAAACGTTGCCGCGTCGGCTTCATTCGAGGGACGATTGGAGTCGATGCGGTGAAGTGGCATTCATGTAATCGCGGTTATTGACTGTCTCTCGAGTTCCCCCTTCGAGTCAATTCCTGCCAGCACTGCCAACGACAATGAGGTTTTCATCGGTGCCGTCAACACGAGTGACATGGCAGCACTCCAGTGGGGCGGCCCTCAACTCCGCGGGATGATCGAGCACTTGGAGGGCCGAGGAGGCGCAGTCCCCAGTATCTTCTCCAGGATCCTGCTAACATTTGAGATGGTACAAAGTGTATTCTACAACGAGACCTTCGGAATGTTTTCGAACCGCCAGCATTGCGCCTGTTGCACGAGAGGAGCTACAGATGTTTCCAGTGGCTGGCGTTTTGTAAAAGAAACAACTGGCGTCTGTTCACGAAATGTCTTCTGGCAACCACTAACAGCAATTTCACCCTGTTGTTAGTAGCCGTAGTAGCTTGATTTCACCACACTTTGTGCCGACGTTTTTGTGGGTTTATGGCGCGCTAACGTCCGCGTCGCAACGCTAAAGCGAAAAATATTTTTTTTTTGTTTTAAAAGATTTTTGCCGTCGCCAAGCACACAAACTGTCATCATTCTCGCTAAATAAGACAACTATATTTTACAAAGTTATTATTTCACTGCCTTAATTCGTTCGTCGTTGTTAAACGAAGGACAAAGCTATAGTGTTGGACGTGTTAAATTCAAGCGATTTGGGTGTATATGATGCCCGCATGCAATCAGAACACCAATCATTAGATTTTAATTAGTTCAACAAATGAAAAAGGCGAACAGTCCCCACAGCATATTGTGGAACAACTTGATGGGTAAAAAAAGTGGAGGCCTTTTGCCACTTTACAGCGTGGGTAATCACCGCTAAAAAGCTATATTGATTCCTATTTAATTGGCTATATTCATGAAGAAAGGAGGGTTGATTGGCCCTTCGAGTGCATCATGGTGTATAGACTTTATGAAGGAACTTACTACAGCGAAAGTAACCGAATATATCTTTCTCCCGCAGCTGTTTGACAAAGGTAACCGACATGAAAGCTCTGGTGCTGCTTTTCGCTGTGTTGGCCTCAACATTTTTGTATTACGTTGATGGAAGCTCGACACCTACGAAGAAATTTTACGAGGTAATACAAATGTATTTGAATTGTATACCATATGTTTTTAATTGCATCAGGAGTTCTGAGCTTTACGGAAGATCTGCCCCCGTGGGGCTCCAGCATAGGCACTGAGATTTGTTGTTCACCACTAACTTGTACAGGTGAAAGGTGCATACAGTTAGCACAGTATTTTTGGGTCAACATTTGAACTTTTTCTGGGAATTCAGGACTTTTAAAAGCTCGAAGAAGGCAAAGAAGAGCCAAACGTGACGTTCTTCGGCCAGAGTCAGGGTATCTTGGACCATATTAACCAAACAAGTGCCAAAGTTCAGCTTCACTGTTGGCAGTTAGACTGTCATCTGACATCTTTGGGCCTAAATCCCCAAACAAGTCACAGGATTGGGCTTCGCTTGTGGTTGTTTCGCTTTCACGTGGCAACTTTCGGCCCAAATTGCCCAACAAGTGCTAGGTTTGGGTTTCCCAGCTGGTTCTTAGGTTCGTATGTGGCATCTTTGGTTCAAGCCTGGGAGCTCGGCAATTATGTGGCGAGCCACAAAAACGTTTTCTGGAACAAACTAACGCATAGGAGCATCACCGTATTAGGCCTAATGTAGGCCCCATGGGATTGACAAGCGTGTGCCAAGTTAGTTGCTTCTCTGGTAAAGGGTACCCAAGTGGCTTTTGCGTAAACTCTTTAGGGAGATATAGCCCTTTGTAACGCTTTTCGATCCAATGCCAGCGCTGTGAGGGAAAACAAACTCGGGATATTTTTAAAACATCTTCCCGCACGAGTGGCCACGAATGAAGCACACTCAGCTCTTGCATAAAAAAGCCAGGGCTTTTATCCCCTTATATTGTTGCTTAGCTCCGATGAACATTCACTTTTTTCAATTGCGGAAGTTCCCTTTTAAGTTGACCTCGGATGCTCGCGGCTGTGGCGTGCGTATGAAATGAAGCGCTACGTTACCGTGCAGCGCACCTTATACCTCTTTGGTTAGCGTTCCACTTTGCTTACCAGCACTGCAACCACGCGTCTAGCATTGTTTGTCTTTGTTAGGAGGCACAAGTACGCGGCACTAAACGTTTAGTGCTGTCGGTACTACGACATCTCGTCATTCGTCACATTTGATTACATGAATTATAACGTCAAATTATCCCTTAGCGTCCTAAAAATATATGGGTAATTTAGTACCTATTTAGTGGTTTCAAGAAGTCGCTAGCATATTTAGAGACCGGAACAAGCATAGAAATTTTTAATAAAGTGTGACAACCCCTAGTTTCATTGTAACCAAATATCTAAAAAAACGCAGTTTATATAATAATAGTAAGGACAATGGAACAAGGACATTAAAATAGGGAACAACTACATTGTAACGAGAAGTAATTCTTTGATAATACATATATTATACAATTTGATACGCAATAAAATAAATGCAATAAAGCTCAGATTGAAATAAATTCTACACACACAGCTCTCTAAATTTCCACATAATAATCTTTATTTCAAAATAATTACTAAACATTGGAAAAAAACAGACATGCTACAACACGTCAACACCTAATTATTTAATCTTATGATGCAATCGTCTTGTAATATTTGAAGATAACGTGATATCTTAATATTTCTCGCCTGTTTATAGTCGTGATACAGTGCATTATATGGCCATTGAGTTCAATGAACGTCGGTGGTTTTCACTACACGGTCCTAACAAGCTCGGTATACAAAGGGATTGTCGTCTAATATTTCATTCCAATTGGAAGCAGTTTATTCATTGAAAATATTGTGGGAAACGTTTAAGGATGTGTTCAACAATTGCAATGGGACAACTGCCCTCACAGAACTCATAATGACTGTTTAGATATATGGTAGGCATTGAAAAAAGTTAGGCAATTTATTAAATACACTTGTAGCAGAATATGGCGTTACCTTTTATTCGATTTCTGCTGCTGCCTGTTCAGATCTGGATAAGCCCCACGGGCGCTTTTCTAGTCAGCTGCATGGTGCGAGTTAAAAATACCAGGCTAGCAGTCGCACGACAACGATTAAATTTCTTATCAACAGCGTAAATCATTATTGTTATTCCACAATGGCAGAACAAACACTCACGTGAGCTTTGCAGTGTTTGATATCTTGTATGATTCAAATTTTGAATACCCAATTGTACTATTTCAGCTAAAATAAGGTAAAATATTTAACGTGATCGCAGCCACCCCCAAGTTTTATACAACATCGAGTGAAAATACACTTTTAACGTGATAGCGTTTAAGAGCTCGTGTCGCGGGAAATCCGGCGTCAGCGTCGGTGGGACTATAAAATTCCACACGCGCAGCCACTTGTGACCTCACACGGGGCTGTGACGTCATGATCCTATCAACCCGCTAAATTTGGCAGAAAAACTTTCCGCTAAATTTAGCCTAAAATTTTCTCGCCAAATGTAGCGAAAAAGTTTCCTTCCAAATTTAGCGAACAATCTTACCGCCAAATTTAGCGGACAAGTTTTTCGCCAAATTTAGCGAGACATTTTCCCGCAAGATTTAGCGGGAAAATGAAAGTGCGGGAACAAGTGGTTCCCACAGCTATAGAGCTAAAAGAAAGAATTAAACTGTTCATTGATTTACATGATTTATTTTACTTTTAAAAAGCCCAATATAAAAAAGTATGCTAAATTTATTCGAAGGCCAACCGTACACTTGCAGGCAATGAAGATACGTCCAATACTCCTCTACTTGTGCTTTCGTAACTCAACTGTCTCTGGATCATTCAACACTGTCACCATAGCAGTGCTCTGGGACGGTACAGACGGTGAAAGCACTGTAGAAGGCACAGTATGGGCAACTACATACGGATCAGACAACGTTACCAGGTACTTCATCTATTGGCGCGACAATTATAGCGCAAGTAAAAATAAATAACTGTGTTTGGAGGTTCAAATGACGGTCTATATCTTGGAAGATCCCCGCTGAGTGTTGTCAAAACCGTTCACATGGAAAAGCAATTAACGGGTTTTCCTTGTGACAGTTTAACAAACAGTGAGGAAGGATATTGCTTTTATGATTTTATGAGCCCAAACTCATGATGTTTCAAAAGGAAAAAAGAAAAGAAATAAGCTTCTTGGCACTGAAGCTACATTACTGTTGGAGCATGATACCACTCATCCAGCTTATTGTTTATGTTAAATAAAGAACAATTGGTGTTTGGTGTGAACAGCGAGTGAGCATGCATTACGGTCTTCTAAAAGTTAGGGGTTCCAGAGCTGTTTTGCGATACAGTAATAGGGCTCCGAACCAGTTACGTACTACAGCTAAAAAAATTTCTACATAAGCACTTTCTTATTAATAAACTGATAACATCATTAAGTAATCTTGTTTTAATTTGTTAGGACAATGCGCACAACGATCGATAACATGCTTTAATGATGCTTCACCCTAAAAACTTTATGCACCCTACGAACTCTATCAGATCATACTATATGGGATGAACGCCTACAAAAAAATTAAAATATTATGTAGCTTTATTAGCGGAATTAACACTTTTACCTGCTTCAAAACAATCTATCCTGCGTTATGCACGTATTATAATCGTAAAACACAAAATAGCACGGGGGCTGCGCACGAAATTTGTATAATTAGCATATCGATAATTTAAAAATTATCGAAAACACGTGGAAGACGACAATACAACATATGCCTTATCTGATAGGGAAACAAGGATAGACAACCATGGCCAAACATCCAACTGACGCGTGCGCTCTTCGTTGTAAAAAAAGGGCATATAAAATGTCATGGGTGTTTGTAGGGGTACTAAGGGGATATGGGAGTCTTATGTGTAAATAGGTTTTTCTTGTTTTTGTTGTTGTTGTTGTTTTTGTTGCTTTCTTTTAATGGGGCAGTGGCGAAAAGTAGTCTCATTCTTTGCGAAAGACGTGGCGTGAACGTTTGGATTAAATTTTTTCCCTTCTCGTCACTGGCTAACCTGATCAAAGAATGACGAATGTTTGATGTAAAATGTGCGGCGCGGGCAGTATGGTTTCATGAGTTTCTGAGAATTCTGGGATGAAAGCCTAGCTCAATGCTCTGGTTCAATTGGGAGATATTTCAGCTTTAGGCAGCTAAACAACTTCTGAGAGTGGACTGGCGAACGAAAAAGATACTTTTAAATACTTTACCAAAGTTGAACAAAGTCCATATTTCAGGCTTGAACTGACGAGCTTCTACCAGAACGACTCCGACACTGGACTAGTCATAGGCAACGGTGAGTTGAAAACGACAACCGTGACCAATGGCATTTAAACAAACTTGGCAGAAAAAACGCTCCATGCGGGTGCAAAAATACAGATTATTTTGCTTTTATTTCTTATTAGACCCAATGTGTGAATCTTTGTTATTGACTCGTTAAACAATGCCACCTTAATGTTTTCTAAGAATGAACAGCATATGAATCGCATAAAAATAAAAAAAACTTCAATTATTGTAATGGGAGAAACTAACATCGATTCGAGCATAATTCATCACCACGTTTATTCACCTCAGCAACTAAAGTTTAGAATTCTTCAGTTCTCATATATTACATGAAGCTATACTCGTTCTATTGCATCAGATTTTTGACTTCATTTAATTTATAGAAATAACCGAGAAGATGCAGGCGAGCTGGTGGAATTTTAAATCTTGAGATCCCGAGACTAGGAACGAAAAGCAGAGAACACACACAGACAGGTTTAAGATATGTGTGTGTGTGCGCGCGCGCGCGCGCTTTTCACTTTTCGTTTCTAGCCAAGGGTGTTCAAAACGGGAAAATTTTCTCGTCTATTAACGCAAATTCAGAAACACACACAAAAAGAAGTTAGTGAAAATACTGGATGATTACTCAAGAAGTGGTTCTAGGTGCAAAGATAGGGCTTAAGAAAGGCAAACAATTTACGCTTGGTTTTTTGCGAGATAACGAGTCTTCAACACTCCTTTTGTACTTCGCGTGAAAGTAGCTGTTCTTGGATATCTCAGAACGGTCTTGAGTTTCAGGTACATCGACCAACTAGTGTAAATTAAAGAAAAGCTGTTAAGAGGCCGTCTGGTGGCCCTAATATCATTTTGGGTTGAGTATTGTACAGAATGTCTTTAAAACGTGTTTTAGTCGTAAACCTGCCCCCTCTCTCTCCTGTAGTTTGGGCTTTCTCTTCCGCCCGGTTTCAACGATGTACGATTCATCCGAATTGTTGCGCGGATCTTAAAACCTAAAACAAGTGACATAGACTTCTGGACTCACATTGTGAGGACCGGCTTTTCTCGTTAATGCCTATGTCACAGCCGTTGATGAAGACTCTAAGGCACACTCGCGTTTGACCACGACCGACTATACGCCACAACCTGATATTAAGCCTTCTTGTGGCTGCTAACGACCAGCTGTGCCGAAACGCGGTCGTAAGCAGTCGCAACTGTGCGAACCAGACATTACTTGTGAATAGGCAAGATGGTTGATCGCGTAGTAAATGGACGGTCCTTTTCAGGTGAAACAGAGGAACTCACCGTGCTACAAGGCCCTTACCGAGGAGCAGCATACTTTCTAAAAAGAAGTGAGCATACTCAAATAGAGCGAAGACGAGGCCGCTCTGACCTACCTCTCATGTAGAACCGCCACTCTTTCAGTGGCAAAGCTAACACACACACACACACACACACACACACACACACACACACACACACACACACACACACACACACACACACACACACACACACACACACACACGCGCGCACGCACACACACACACACACACACACACACACACACACACACACACACACACACACACACTACATACATACATACATACATACATACATACATACATACATACATACATACATACATACATACATACATACATATATATATATATATATATATATATATATATATATATATATATATATATATATATATATATATATATATATATAGGGGCATGTTGGCTTGAAGGCCGAAGGCGTAAAAGAGAGATATGCAGGGTGACGGTAGAAAACGAACCAGGAGGATTTTATTCGACGTTTCGACCTGAGACAGGTCTTCGTCAGGAATAGGGTTACAAGAAATATGTGGTTCTATTTATACAGTTTTTAGAGGGGAGAGAGTTCGCATACAAAGAAAGTGCGTAGGGAGAACAGATAAGGGTGCACCACCCAAGATCTCACACAAAAGGAGGGATGAACTCTAAGTAAAAAAACAGCACACACAAAAAAAAAAAGAAAAAAGGGGGCGAGGACGAAAGTAGGTGACTAACCAAATAGCACACTTCAAAAAAAAAAAAAAAGACTGGGCACGGAGGACACAAATAAAGGGACGAAATCTAAGGCGGGGGAAGCCGCACACGGAGGTCGCCGAATACGTAGATGACACATCAAAAGTGGTAGGAAATACAGGATGTACGGGAATTAACTAAACAACACAACAAAGGAACGAAAACGCACTGTCCAGTTCTAGCTCCAAACTCAGTACCACAAAATTCTAGGTCCGAATGGTTTATTATTTATGGTCGTTATCATACTATTTATTCGATAGCGCCTCAATCGATGCAAGTGTTCCTGGGCTTCTATTTATTCCTTCCTTTATTGTGTTAAATCGGTATATAAGATATGACTCGCGTTGTTCGCGTTCCCGATTTGATTTGAATCCTGACTCTAAAAGTGTAACAGATAATTTATCGAATGTGTGGTTCTTGAGGGTGAGATGTTTTGAAATTGGCAGGCCCGGCAGGTATTTTGCGTGTGATCTGTGATTGTTAAAACGTAGCCTAAACGCTGTCTCGGTCTGTCCTATATATTGTTTTTTGCACACCTCACACTGTATCAGATAGATTACATTTGAAGAGTCACATGCAAGCTGCCCTCGGATTTTTATTGAGAACTGGGAATGCGTGCTATTGGCCGTGTTAGTTTCTCGCATATGTTTACAGACCAAGCATCCTGCTTTCATGCACGGTCGGCATCCGTTATTTGGTTGGGACGAATTCAGTCGGGAGTTAACTAGGCTGTCTCTAAGGTTGCGTGAACGTCTGTAAATCACCCCGGGAGCTGATGGGAATGCACGTTTGAGGCGTTCGCTTTGTTCTAAAATGTTGTAATGTCGCCTTAAAATATTATTTACGTTGGGGAAATTCATACTATAGGTTAGACATAAATTCGTGCGCTGCGCGTTGCACTGAGGTGGGCGGTCCTCCAGGAGGTCAGCGCGGTTTAGTAGGGCGGCTTTTTGGATTGCGTCGTTAATGACCCGCAGAGGATATTTTTGTTTTTCCAGTGCGTTCTTTAGATGATGAGAGCTCGATTGGAAGTCCTCTTGCCGTGAGCATACACGTTTGAAGCGGTGGGCCTGGCTGTAGGGTATACCATTCTTACAATGACGGGGATGGTCGCTTTCGTAGTGAAGGTATTTTTGCCGATCTGTTGGCTTACGATAAAGATTAGTTGTAAGCTTGCCTTTTTCTAATATTATAGTGGTATCCAAGAAGTTGATACTGGTCTGAGAATAAGCGTGAGTGAAGCGAATGGTTGAATGTACAGCATTGTACTGATTTATAAATTCTAGCAGCTTCTCTTCTGTGTGCGGCCAAATAAGAAAAATGTCATCTATAAACCTCTTGTAGATCAGTGGTTGTAAAGAACAGTCAGAGAGGAATTTAGTCTCCAGTTTGCCCATAAATATGTTGGCATAACTAGGTGCCATCTTAGTACCCATCGCAGTGCCGTTAACCTGCCTATAATATTCTTTGTTAAATTCGAATGAGTTCAGTTCTAAGACTAGGTGCGTGAGGGTGGCAATGACGTTACTATCAGGGGTGTCTACCTGTCTGTGTTGTTCGTACATTTCAATTAGAGAGGCTATTCCGTCGTCATGTGGGATATTGGTGTAGAGAGATGATACATCTAGGGTGACGAGATACGACCCCTCCGGTACACGCAAATCAGAAATTTCTCTTAAGAAGTGGGTGGTATCCTTGATATAGGAGTCAAAAGTTAAGGGTATGTGCCTGATTAAACTGTCTAAGTATCCCGATATCGGTTCAGTTATCGTACCTGATCCTGACACGATTGGTCGACCTGGGTTGCCGGCTTTATGGATTTTTGGGAGCATATAGAAGCGACCACATAAAGGATGAGTTGGCTTTATTGTATTGTATTCATTAATAGTTATTTTCCCTTGTTTTAGAAGACCCTTTAGTGCCAATATTGCGACCCGCGTGTGTTCTGCCGTAGGGTCGCCCGTAAGTGGCTCGTAGAACTTTCGATCGGTTAGTTGGCGGTGGCCTTCTCGGATGTAGTCCTCTTTTTTAGAATGACAATCGCCCCTCCTTTATCTGCGGGTTTTATTATAATATCGCCCCTAGCAGCTAGTAATTTTAGGGATTCTTTCTCAGATCTCGTTAAGTTGTTTGGTTAGTCACCTACTTTCGTCCTCGCCCCCTTTTTCTTTTTTTTTTTTTTGTGTGCTGTTTTTTTTTACTTAGAGTTCATCCCTCCTTTTGTGTGAGATCTTGGGTGGTGCACCCTTATCTGTTCTCCCTACGCACTTTCTTTGTATGCGAACTCTCTCCCCTCTAAAAACTGTATAAATAGAACCACATATTTCTTGTAACCCTATTCCTGACGAAGACCTGTCTCAGGTCGAAACGTCGAATAAAATCCTCCTGGTTCGTTTTCTACCGTCACCCTGCATATCTCTCTCTCTCTCTCTCTCTCTCTCTATATATATATATATATATATATATATATATATATATATATATATATATATATATATATATATATATATATATATATATATATACAGTTGGCGGTGAGAGAGTTGCATGCTCCCCATTGTAAGAAATTAAGGTTAATGTTTGGTAAACGTGATGGCAGTCATTTCACGCACATGGTTACTATATTTCCTTTCAGTTAATCTGCCTTCCTTAATAAATGCGTTTGCTTAGTTTAGAAGGACAGTAGTTAGACCACAATTATGTCGCACGTACCTAGATTCAAAAAGGAAACGTTTATAAGTGGAAATAATGATTATCGGATTTCGTTTTATATATATGCACCAATCGTGCTAATGCTGACATATAGGGTAGAAACACTCGTAAGCAGAAAATAAACTTTGTACATTTACTGAGTAAAATCATATAGAAGCACAAACATGTTCAATCTTAAATCATAAAAAATGTTGTATATTTAGCGATGCATTTCTTATTGCACATATCGTACTCTCAGAAGATCTTACATGCAATTAACAACGATGCACTCTGAACGCCATTATTACATTGAATGGTAAAAGACGTCCGCAAGATTAATCACCGAAAATGCGTTACCATATTACACCATATAAACGGTTCTTCCTTGTTTAATCTTTGCTACCACAAGCTTTTTAATAAAAAAAAAGAATCATTCGCTCACTTGTTTTTAAGCGTCAAATGAGCTTTACCTTCAGAGAATTCAAGCTTTAAGTTGTACATGGACATACATAGAGACGTTCAATTTGTAGAGCTCGAACAACTAAGGGTCTTTTGATAGACTGCTTGAGCGAACTCATAAGCATTTACAAGATTTATATTGTCGATTTGATCAGATAATTCTGAGATTCCCGCTGAAGCGCAAAAACAGTACAGGGACTGGTTCACAAGATTGCGGACGACATCAATACTTCATCAAAACATTGTTTACTTTGTGAATATAGGCGACGTGAATTACACTACGTAGGCATATGCATGCCGGTTATGATTGAAAATACCCATATAAACAATAAAATGATACAATGAACATCTAACACGTACCTAATTAAACAGTCAATAAAGTAGATCTATTTAAAATTAAGACAAAAATTGTGCTTCAGAAATTGTGAATGAAAAGAAAACGGAGACACATGCTATTGTATTGAAGAGAAGGTCTGAAAACCTCTTGACTTAATAGAAGTTCTCACGAGACCCAACAAGGGAGCAAGCGATAAGTGCTGCTAGGCGGTTTAAGCGCGCACTACCTGCCGCGAACATTTTGTATAATCTGTTATACGTGGAGTGGCAACAATTTCGAACTGATAAAATCAAAATACTTGCTTTTCAGCACTCGTGACAGAAGATGATAACGGTACGACCAGCTACAGCATTTATGATGTTAACTCCAACTGCCTAAACGCCAAGGCCCTGCTGTGCAGGCTTTCTCCAAGGGCATGCATAATATTTTCTACGGGGTCCAGATTTAATCGATCTCCTCTATTCATCTGACGAGCGTCTCTTTTCGTTTAAAGTGTTCGCTGAATTGTTTCGAGTACATAAAATAATATCAAGTGCATACTCTCACCGTGGTTTGGAGATGCACGTAGTGTAGCACATAAATGTATCGATTTATAATAAACAAGAACTTTTAAATATTTCGGCAGATTTTTTGTTTCGATTATTGTTTTAAATGTCAATAGCATTTCCAGTATCAGCTTCATCTCACACAATAATTATTCTACCTCTTAATCTTAAAGGCTTTAGCACGTGGCCCCGTCACACAAGGCGTTCGCGACTGGCTGGTTGTGCTTCCACATGCACCGTTTGCTTAAACCGTCTTAGAAGGCGTTTTCAGAAAACACCGTTTCATTTTCGGTACCGTGCTCGAGAACGTTGGCTAACCATTTCAGCCATTTTCCCTGTTCGTTCGCCTGATAGCAATTCGTTATTATCGTCGTGTTTGGTGTTGGCATAACACGGAACTAGAGACCCTAGATTTCACAGTGTTTTCAACTGCTGGAACGGGGTCACGTGGTTTAATGGCCGCGTTTGCGATGCGAGTTCCAAGGAGGAGACAGAAGCGATGATCATCTGGAAGCGTCTCCGCCTCTCCATCCGCTTTCCTTCTCTGCCAGGCGACAATGCAGCGAATGCGCAGTGGCGACCAATCTGCGCAGGATGCGACCGCCATTCAACTGCAAACGCTCTCCATGGGTTCAGTTGCTCCTCTCCTAAATCTGGGCTCTCTAATCAGGATGGATGGATGGATGGATGGATGAATACGGCTGAGCCCCTTGGATCGGGCGGCAGCTTACGCCACCTAGCCATTTTGTCTTACCATTTAAGCTTAGAATATTTAAATGTGAAAACTAATTCCTAGTGGCTCCATCTACAGGATAACTCAATACGTTCGATCCAAGACGTATTTTTGTTGCGTAAACCCACGCTTTCTCTGTGTCCTTCCCCTTCGAGTTTCCCGGTGGCATTCGCCGTGCTCGATTTCGGCTGCGAACAGTCCGGCGACTAAAATATAGAACCGGAGCGAAAGTTGTGGTCTTTACAACGTTAGAGTGTCCTCGATGGAATATTTATTTTTTTAACTTTGGCACTTCGGATACAAGGCAAGCCCTCCGCAGACACCCAAAGTGAAACACAGGATCACTTGCTGTAACGGAAAATAGCACAGACTCCACTCGCTCATGTCATCAAATGATTACGCGAATCACATCTACGGCGGCACTACTCATAGTTTCACCTGCTTTCTACATAATTTGCAATAATAAAAATAAAAATCGTGGCATCCCCACAAAAGAAGAAAAAAAGCGCAAGATTAACATTTAGGCGCTCGCTTGAAAGTGGTCGCTTTTCTATTCTAACACTCCATTTTTGCTTCTAAAATACGTAGTTTTTTTACACTGTTGTTTTTATTCTGTCGAATTGACCGAAGAAAGGACTTTAATTCCCGTATTCGTAGTTTGAAATAAAACTAACAAGAAATTACGACGTAACTCGTTACAAAACTGTTATACATATAATGCGTCGAAATTTACTGCCTCAAAATGGGGGCCTGGGAATCACAAGATAACTTAAAAAGTACGTAGATTACAAGTAATTTGTAACTTGCAAGAGTTTACTTCCCAAATCTGCGCAAGTACCTAGCGCAGCAGAAACGCCGAAACAGCCGAGAGGCAGACAATCAAACTTTCGCGCCGCATTCGTCAACGGTGTGTATTTGTACGACAACCCACTGAGTGGCGCCACTGACCCGAGGCGCGCTTAGAATGACTGCGTGCCTACTTCGCCTCAGAGCACGCATTCTGCTCATTGCAGGTGTAACGTTCACACTGCAGTCAGCGAATAAAGTCTAAAGCCGTGGACACGCTGCATGACACAAAAGCCAGTCTGGAGACACTCTCTGAATCGTGTTTCTTGCTTGTATAAGGGTCCTGCC